>CM071935.1:51962115-52150586 GCA_016081115.2 Rehmannia glutinosa
TGTGAAAATAAGTCTTCTTGTCTCATTCTCTGTGTGAATCGCTTGAATGTTTGTAGGAAATTATTTCCTAGCAAAATATCTCGCACTCAGTATCATGGAAATAGATTGGTGGCGTTTTCACCTTGTACCACGGGTACCACTGCGCCTCCGATCATGATTTTCGCTTGTTTAATTCCTCTTAAGGATAAGAATCCTTTTAGAGAAATCTCTTCCTGCAATAGCTGGTAAATCTTCTCCAATTTCTTTAGGAAAAACATCCGGCTTTAAAGACATATTCCTAAGCACTGAATCAATATAGGCGGCGAAATACTCGGCCTTGTATTCAAAGATATAACATTCCAATAGAAATGTATATGGAGAATGGACTAGTGGTCATCCGATCTCGTATCTTTTATTAGCCACTGTGAACTCCATTCCATCTTGTAATCTTTCCCAAGGTTTATGCTCCTCAAGAAATTCAATTCCCAAGACTAATTGTTCGGGGATCTTCCCGCAACTCCCGTGATAGTAAGCTCAATTTCTCCTATCTTCAGCTTCCTTGATATCTTCCAACGATTGGTTGTTGGAGATAATATAGAACATCACAAGGAAAAATGTTATCCTTTTGAGTGATGTCGAATATTACTTCAACCTCTCGCCATCCTTCGGGACATTTCAGCTCTCCTATTTGTCTTAAAAACATCGGGATGCGCCGAATCGTATTTTGATCTCCTTTCTTCCCAACGGCCGCTACTCACCATTCTCGCCTTGCCGAAAGACATCCTTCTGTGCTCAACTCGAGACTCCGACTTTTGTTGAAGATCTGGTTGATCTTGAATTATCATATCAATCTCCTTAATAGTTGGAGATTCAATGATTTCGTAACACCACCCTGGCAAAGTCCTCAAAGATTCTTGGGACTTCAATAAATTCCTTTCTCAAGAATACTTGAATGATGGGTATTCGAGAGAGCATAGGAAATCTTGTATGTGATCGAGTAAGGCCTGTTTCCTTCTTTCATCAAATCGACTCTTTTGAAATCTTGATGAAGGGTTAGGACTCTCATCAAGTCTCGATCTCCCAAATTGTATGCAATTCTAGGATAGACATTAAATGCTAATTTCCCCGCATACAAATTTCAGAATCGCTCCAAGGCATGAATCCTTGAGATGTGAGATTCGCTTGTCAAAAATAGCAAGATTGAGTGGCGAATCTATTCCTTCCTTGAATGTTGCCTTAATAATGACTCTTATGGCTCCAATGTGAATCCATGAGAGTGTATTTGAAACTTCTCTTTTAACTCGCTTTTGATCTCCTCGTATTTCTCTAATAGGGACCAAGCGCATCTCGATCGAGTTACCGGTAAACTCCATCGAATGGCTAATTCTCCGGTTGTTACCCCCTGGATAATTTGGTGTCTTCATTCTGAAACCCAATCTTATCCAATGCTTTTTCCATAGCTCCGATTGTAAATCCATCATAGACTTGGAGCTTTGGATCTTCCTTCATGATCCTCATAAGGGTTTTATGAGAAATCGTATGAGAGAGGAATCCCGACATATCCTCCCCGATCGTTTGTCAAGAATTTCTTCTTCACTCGATTCCGGCCGGAGTCACTTCCATCGTCGAATAGATCTCTTCTTCATAGATGCTTTCATCCGAGGGAATATCCTCAAATTGATACACCGTATTAAATCGATAATAGACTGCCTTCTTCGATTTTCGGTGTGGCCTCGAATCTGCCTCGACTCCTCGTTTTTGATTGTCCGGGCAATCCAGATTTGAGATATGCCCTCTTGCTCCGCATGTCCGGCCAGAATTACAATCTTTGAAACTTTCATTAGCTCGTGTGAGCACGCCCGAAAGTTCTTCTTCCGGATTTCTGGTACTTGCTTGATTAGAACCCGATGATGATGAGGCTCTCTACTCCTCGCAGGCTTTGGTCTTTGCCCCGATTTATAACTTCGGGCTTTTGTTTTGACTTAACCTTCTAGGTCTCCATGAAGACCGCTTCTTTTGTTGTTGCTTTCTCGGCGGTATGGATGGCTTCTCTCCTTCTTCTTCTTTGTGCCGCCTTGTTTGACCTCCCACAACTGTTGGGATATCATTATCCACGCAACATAGAGGAATCGCTTTGTTAATTCCTCTTAATCTCTTGTAATTCTGTGCAGAGCCGCTTGATAGCACCATTCGATAACTTGGCCTTTAGGAAAGACATTTTTTCTCGCCACGTTTCTACTTCAAACTCCACCCTTGTATTCCCCGATAAGCATTTCTCTCTAGGGACTCGGAATCTTGGCAAAGAATAGCTGTATGGCCTTCTTTTTCCTCAATCTTGGATTTCCACCAGTATTCGTGAACAACTTGATATATTCGTCAATATGACAAATATCCAAGAATCAAGGCTATAGAGGGCTTGTTTATATTTCTTTCTTTTTTCATCCTCTAATCCTCGAAATAACCCGTGCCGATGAATTGGATTTTGAATAGTTTTGCCATACCATCGACAATTCCTTTAAGTGATTTCCGATGTGACCGAACTTTTCGTATTGCGTCGGTCATATCCCAGGCAATCTTCACCGATCCTTCAAGACTCATTTCAAGGAGTAAAATGAATGAATCCTTCGTAAGATCAAGAGTTCTCTTTGAGATTCTCATAGTCAAGCCCATTCATCAATGAGAACTTCTTCATTTTTAAAATCGGGGATGTCCAGATTTAACATCAACCCATACGGATGTATTGGTCGTCGAGGTGCGATCTTCCATAAGGCGCCGATAAATATTCGCCTTAGGTAGGTTGTCTGGTTCCCGCAAGAGGGTTTCGACCTCCTGTTCCCGAAAGTGGATCACTCCCAGTTGTAAAATCCTCAAAGATATGGCATCCTCTCGTCCCGAGCTCCATGATGCGAACCCGCACTTTCTTCGACGTTAGGATTAATCGGTGGCGGTGGTGGAGGAATTGGTCTACCTTGTGGGTCATAGGTAACCAAAGTCGATTCTCACCTGCGTTCATCTTTAAATCTACAATACCTAATCCTGCGAAGGATTACGCCAGTCGTGTAGATCTTTAAGATTCATCTTTTCCATATCCATCTTTTTAATTTTTGATGGATTTTCCTTTGATGAGAGCAATGAGCTTCTCCTCATCTGTCATCTTTCGTATAACTTCGGTTGGTTTCCTTTTTGGTGTAAATAGGTACCGCCCCAAAATCAATACGTTTCTTCTTCCTCCCGGATGAACTTGGCCGGTCCTCCAGATTTCTTGACTCTTTTTGAATATCATGAAGGATTTCAAGAGTTTCTTTCGATATTTCACCATCGTTTCCATCGGTTCTCGATCGATGAACTTGTCTTGGTAGATGAATATGGCGGTTGCCATAATTCTCGCACCGTCTTCTAGATTTCTCTAAGATCTTCGGAGATCTTAGATTTGTCTGGGAAGTATCTCGCTCCACTCGGTACTCCATCAGAATCATTGTTCTCGATGGGAATTTTCATGAACCGTTTCTTGAAGGTTCATCAAGTGAATATATAGGTCCGTTAAGCATCCAGAATCGCCTATAATATTCTGCGCATTTTGCATTGCCTTAAGGTTTCCGCTTCGGCTCTCGCTTGTTCCTTTTCTTCATGTTGGTATTCCCAATATGAAACCTGGTCAAGGTGTTCTTGTGCATACATCGTCAATATTTGACGATATGTCCTGTAAGGGGTACATCTCGGACATCGGTCCGGATCCATATACTCGGAGTAAATTCTCCTCACCAATTATTAATTACATAAACATAATAAATTTAACTAAAAGTTCTTAATAAACCTGGCTCTGATACCATTTTCGAGGATCGCAAGACCTTTGGGAGTATTCAAAGAAAATGCAATGAAATTTATCGTTCAGGTTGCAAAGTGTAACAACTTTAAAGTTTAGAGTGTAATCTACAAACCATCTTTCCTGAAACCAGGGGTAAAACCGTAATTTTATGCAAAGTGTAAAATTTTGTGAAGTTTAGGTTGCAATCAGTAACTTTTCAAAGTTCGGGTTGCAAAGTGTAAAAACCCGTATAGTTTGGGTTGATTAAAAACGTTATCCCAATTTTATATATAGTTGAACTATTTCAAAATTATGCTAAACTTTTTTTTTTATTAATAACCTGATTTCTATTGTACAGGTTCAATGGGCTTGGAAGAGGGAGTCTTTCCAGTTGACAAAGGCGAAGTTGAACATTTATAGTGGATTATATATTATTTCGGTAATTAGAGATGAGTTGAGGGGTATTAATAATGATGTGTACTTGGAGTTTGTAAACTCCTGTTTTAGAGTTCTATTGCGTTTGTATTCTAAAGGAACCAGTTGCAATAGAGCTTTGCATTCCCTTTTTGGACATGAGGTGATTATGACTGGGGCGAGGGATGACAAGTTGTGGTTTAGAATTGGAGGCGAATTTATTCGGTTCTCTAAGTATGAGTATGCACTTGTGTCGGGGCTATCTTTTGGGTCTACGACTTTCAACCCTAATGCCCATCATGATCCACCTGAGACAGGATTGTATCATCGCTATTATCCTGGTCGGAAGTTGAAGATGGATGAGTTATGAGATGACTTTATAGAGGGGTTGTTCCGAGAATCACCAGAAGATTCATTACGAGTTGCCAAGTTGTTGATGGCTTATTTTTTATTGTTCGGATGGGATGGAGGAAAGACAGTGATTGAAACATGGGCATGTACATTTGTAGAGGATCCAGATCAGTGGGAGTCATTTATATGGGGAAAGTACTCATACCAAATCCTATTGCATTATCTTCAACACCTGCCCAGCGAGCTACCACACGTGGAGTTTCCTGTATACCATTTCAACATTTCTATGGATTTCTGTGGATATTCTTGGTATTTGATATTTTAAATTTAATTTAACTCCATGTAATTTTAATAATTTATCTGAGCTATTATTAATTATTATATCTTTCATAGGTATGGGCGTACGAAGCGATACCTTCATTGGGGACTGTTTGTGGGATTTCTGCCTTTGATGGGGCCATACCACGTTGCCTCCGTTGGAGATTTCCAAAAGTTAGCATTAACATGGAGGGGTTTCTTTCTCGTCAGGTAGTTAGCATATAACAATTTTATAATGTTAACAAATATCGTGGTATATGCTGACTTTTTTATTTTAAATTTTAGATGGAGATATACGCGATGTTGGAGTCGAGTGCAGAGGAGCAAATGCAACCCTTTTGGGAGCACATACATGACGATTTGTCCTCTGATGTGAGTTACATACATCGGGAGAATCCATTCAGCAAGAAGGAAAATAAAACTACACGTCCTCCACACACTACAGGGCGTCCCCGTGGACGTCCTCGTGTACCCGTCGATGATGTCCCTACCACTACTGCAGCCCCCACCACTCCCACAGGGCGTCCCCGTGCACCTTAAGGTGATGTCCCTAGCATTGCTGCCCCTATCACTTCCAGAGGGTAGATATGTGAGGGACATTCTCTTATCCAAACATACAAGAGCAACATTATATGCCGATGCAACTAAGTAACCCATTTCTGGAAAACAAAACCAATGTTTCTTTTTTGCAACATCATAACAATCAAGTTTATTCAAAATTTCATCAATACAACCATGTTTAATGAATGCATGTGTGTACAAATCTCGATTTGATGTTAACTCATGAGAAAGATCTCCTCAAACACGACCTCACGATTCCTCACCGTAGCCAAGTAGGTCAATATGGCACAAAAACCGCAATGACAATCACTCTCAACATCTTTAATACGAACAATGTAATTATGAAAGTAAGATGGCAACGATTCCTTAAAACCAAGTCGGCGAACAACCTATTCAAACACTAAAGTCAGACCAATCGCACAAGAATTGTTTAAAAAAATAACATCTAATAAAATAATACTATATTTACAGGTAGTTTTTGCCTTGGAATTGATGTGAACATAGGAGTATCATTTGTTGGACCAACATGGTAGATTACTTCATCAACCGACGAACAACTATCTTTAATGGACTCCACATACTCAAATTTGCTCGGGTCACGTTTCTTAGATTTGGATTGTTTAGATTTTGACATTTTAGGATGCCCATGAGTGCGAGTATAAATCTCGGGCTCAATCAGTGAGGTTATTGTTGGATTGGCAATTTCCAACAATCATTTCAACATCAACAGTCTTTCTGCTTTAGGGGCTTGTTCAAATTTTGTGTATAATCACCCACACACTGAGTCCATCGACTGCCAACTTCATGCCCAACACCAACATCATCCCCTCCGGTTGGTGACATATCTAATTTTCTCCAGAATGCATCAATTTGATCAAGGGGAATTGGCTTGTCCAACCTCACATACTCAGATATCTCATGAGCACAAGGTAATCTACATGTATTTCTCAACGCACACCCACACAATAAGGGATGAACACCACCCTCTGTTATACCATCCATTTCGTCATATATTTTATTCAATGCATGTATAGACACTATACCTCGCAACGACATGAATATAATTGATTTGAATTTATGTTAGACTACATTTCTGCTCTTTTCAAGTGAGTGTTTGATTGCGTTGATGTCTCAAGAAGGGTGTGAATATGTCCCCAACATGTCTCGAAGTTACCCTGACTCGATCCAAGTTGTTTTTTCAATGCAGCATGATGACTCTCCGCTCTGAAATAAAATGTAATCACTCAATTATTTTATATATATATATATCTAATTAAAATATAGAAAGTAATTTTACTCACATTGGTGTGAAATTTACCTATTCGTAGTGGTATTGTCGAAATGCATGATATTATTTGTCCAAGCAGACACAAATATTTCTTTGTAAGGCCCAACCTATTGCTCCATTACATATTGCACAACAGCTGAATATTCTACAAATTCAGACTGAAATCCCCTGAGTAATTCATAAAATGATGACTCGGTATCTTCGAGGACTAATAAATTCTAATACAACCTAAAGGATTCTGATTTCTCTTTCGTGCGAAGTATTTTCTTGCAATTTGCCAAAATATTTCTACTAATGTGCCTGTAGGTCCCAAGGGGTGTAAGTGTAAGGTTTAGAAGGGGGGTTGAATAAACCTTACCAAATTTTCGATTTAGTCCTTTTAAATATACGAGTTGATACTACGGCCTATGTCCTTGATGGATGACCAATTTAGCCACTCAAGAGAGTTAATCTCTCAACAGACTCAATCGAGTGTTGATGGAATAACTCATTGTTGGTTCTAAATTAACTCAACTATTTGTGGTTTTGTTTTCGCTGGAAGACTTAACACCCTTAAGTTTGATTAAGCAAGAGTTTAGTGCTTGGTTTAGTACTTATAAATTATCAAGTGGATAGCAAATTTATCAGTAGATATGAGCGATTAAAAATGCAGAATTAAAGTCTTGAAATGTAAATGACACAATGAAATTTTTATAGAGGTTCAAGATGGGGTAATTCTTCTACTCCTCTCTTCTCCAACTCTTGGAGGAATCCACTAGGTAATGATCTATATACAAAGTGGTAGCATCCGATACAAGTCTTGATCACACACCGACTTGATCCTTTGGGACTCGTCCGAGACGCCTTGATCACTCGGTGGCTTCTCGACGACTCGGCTTCTTCACAGTGGCAGGCTTTGCTACTACTGACTCACTTGCTCAAGCTCTTTGGATTTGATCACGAAGCCCTCCAAAAGCTTAAGACTTGGTTCGACCTTGAACCTTCCTACAATCCTTCGTGGAATGTAGACCCTTTGTTTTCGATATTTTCCTCTTCAACCGATTGAAGTTATCTTTCCTTCACAGGTGAGTGTTGGATTGATGTTCTTCGTAGTGTAGGCTTGAGGATTGAGAATATTTCAGATTTTCTAATAATTGCTTGAACGTTTTTGGTTCAGTCTATCTCTTGTGTCACTTGTGTCTCTCTAGTTCTCAATTAAACTCCTCGGCCTTTTATAGTGATCTTTCGTAAATTTGCCCGTTGAAGAGATAAGCTTATTTTTGAAAGTTACTTGCGATCGTTGGCTTGTCTTGTTGCGATCCTTGGAATTGCCATTTTCTCGTATGAATTGTTCTTTCACCTTTTCGAGTTCGACACGGTGTAGTGCTTCCCATTGGTTCATTCCATTTGCACGCTCGGGATCGAGCACTCCGAGAAAGGTGGTATGGAGATATTACTTGTTTAAGTAATTCTCTTGATTGCGGCAACGGATCTTTTACGATTATCTCGACTTGATGCATTTCTTTGCTTTCCCAGGTGACTTAGAGTCGCCTTCCAATCATTGGATGACTCTTTTGTCACTTCAACTTGAGACTTGGCTTTTCTCGAGTTGACTTGATCGATACTCCACTCGCTACATCTCACCATTTCTTCAAAGAGAGTTCCGTCTACTCTTCTTTGCCATACTCAGTCTCGCAATGTGAGTCTTCCTTCTAGTCTTGAGTTGTCTTCTTGCATGTTAGGTCGTAGTGACTTAACTCATCTTGGCCAGCTCTATTTATTACAATGCATTTTACAACAAGAATTGGGGTGCCAACTTTCTATTCTAAGTTTTACATGGCATTCATCAAAATCTAAACAATAAATTTCCTAACAATTTCCCCCTTTTGATGATGCCAAAACTTAAACCATTCAAAAATGCAAATAGCAAAGATACATACAGATAGTGTATTGACATAGAATGTATGCAGAATCAATCCTTTTATTGATCATAACATTCTTGTTCTTTTACATAACTGTTTACAAGGTGTATCGAGCACATATTTGTCTACAAAAGAATAAAGAATTTATAGCTTTATTACGTAAGACTTACATTGTATGTATTTACATAATAAAATACCCGAAGGGTTGGATAGCAACACTTCATCTCCTTTTGTCTCCTTCTTTCATCTTGTTCATCATCTTCTTTCTCTTCTTCTCTTTTTCTCATCATCACCGCCTTCTTTTTCTTTTCATATGCCTTCCCCGGGCAGCTTCATCTCTTCTTATTCTTTCCTGTCTTTCCTCCCATAGCCGAGTTTGTCTCTTATTTTCTTCTTCTATTCTTTTGCATACTCGGCGTTACTTTTAGCCACTTGCAAATTTGCTACTTGGTTAAGCCCACCAAAGATATCCCTCCTTTCTTTCCTGGATCCACGTATTCAATATTTTGGGCAGAGGCCTCAGTCCAAGCTTCTTCCTCCACCATCGCTTCTTCCTCTACTCCTGGGCGATATCTTGTAATGGGGTCTTCTTCTTTTCCGGTGAGTGACAGTGAGTGACCAGCAGAGCGATCACTGGTGAGTAGTCTGCTGTCGCCTTCTTCACATAACGTGAGACCCTTTTTCCCAGTACAAGTCCCAAGCTTGAGCCATAAACATTTTTGCAAAGTATCCTTCGAGATGCGAAGCGTTTTAAATTCATCAATCGACGTGGCTCGTCCCGACATCCGAAATGGCATAAGTGTCTCATCTTCTTTGGAATGCCTCCATGTTCTTTCAAGATGTTCATAACTCGGGCATCCATTCTTCCTTCCACTTCCTTCATCCCCGCTTCAATTGTTTTTATCTTTTCGACCATAGATATAGCAGAGTGTTGGAGTGGCGAGTCACGTGGAGTTTTTTGATAATGTCGGTGTGTGACAGACCCTCGTTGAGGGGTTTGTGCAATCATCAAGGTCACATCTTTCGATCCTTCCCCCTCAAAGATTTTCCTTTCTTTTGTTTCAACACTTCCTCATTGATTTTCCTTCGCAATGCTTCCTTCCTTCTCAACTTCAGATCCCCTTGCGCTTTAGGTATTCCTCTTTCCCCTTTTTGGCATCATCAAAGGAGAGAGGAACGCCTGAAACAGACTTGCAAGCGGGAAGTTGAGCTGCGATAGTTGACTTTTGTCTCGAGTCTGCTGCAGAGTATGCAAAGACGTAAATTCGGATCGAGTAGCGTTGGACTCTGCTGAAATCGCTTCATCTCCGCCATGAGAAGGCTGAATTTTGTATTCATGGTTTCTTCCAAACGCCGTAGATCACTCTTGTTTTGCTCACGCAGCAGCCTTTATCTCGGCAATGTGAGCTTCATGCATGTGCTCAATATGTTCTCTCAACTTTGTTTTTGCGTCGGCATTTTCACTCTCCATATCAGACTTGTTGAACAATGTCTGAAGTATCTAACTTGTTCCACACGCATTGTTTCTTCTTTGTTGCCACCATTCCTCGATCCAAATTTGTTATGCCTCTTAAATCAGCAGTGAGAGTGGCATCTCATGTTGTCGGCCGCATGTCCATAGAGGCTCGATGCCTCTCCATCCGTTCAATCTCGCCGAATAATGCCTTGAACACTTCGCGGACTTCAAACTGATTCTTCCGCTTGCGGTGATGGCCATGCGGCGTCAAAATCATAATCAGTGGAACAATGGTGCCTCGATTGAAAACGGAGTTGGTCTATGGTAGCGTGCGCGTTCATTTTTCGACTCTTCATGGAGGTCGGGTACCTCCAGGGGAAAAAGGAAAATATTCTATGAAGGATTCATCACCGCCAATCGGGATTTGTTCGATGATGAGCGGTGCGCGTGAAGTTCTTTTTGGAATCGACCTGTTGCGGCTTGAGGAGCTCGCGCGAGTGGACTCTGGTTTAGTGGGGTTTGTTGTGAAGTGGACCGACTTTGCTGAGCCAATTTGTCTCAACAAACTTCGTTGGTCTCGGTGATTTTTCCAATTGAGTAGACTGGTCCTCGGCCTTATCGAGCGTCATCGGACGATGATGAGATTTCCATTGGTGGCTCATCATCAAAATTAAATGTTTGACGAGTAGTCTTGGGATCGACTTGCTCGTGCTTGGAACATCCGTGAGTCTTTTGGATCATCACGGGGGATGACTCGGCTTCTTCTTCTTCCTTCCGATCCCGAAAGGTTACATCGGGATTATCCTGGGAATCATGAAGTGCGCTTATCTCCTTCTCGGATGGGTCGATGATAGCGGGAGGGATGTTCTCTACTTCAGCTTCTTTACCCGGAAGTCTCAACCTCCCGTGGGCCTTCATTACCTCTAGTCTCTCTTCGCAATGAGGTTTGGTCCTCCCTTTTCGACAATGTCACTGTCTTAGGGTCTTCTGCGGTGGCATCCATTCGAGTCTCAACCCCATGGATTGCACTTTCATCGCCCAGTGTTAACTCCCTGTACATTCCTTCCTCAGTGCCTCGATCGCATCGCAGCGGCGTCATTAGCCTTCAGAGCGAGTTGGCACCTCACCGAGACAGATCTCAATCGCCTCGAGCTTCGTTGATGGCAACTTGTTGTTCTTCTTGTGTTTGTATTTTCTCTACTTCGCCTCCTTGATTCGTTGTGGAGTCATCTCGCAGATCCTCCGACTTCTTTGCGGTGGAGGGAGTTTCCCGCACCGGCGCGCACCACCGAGTGACTTGGAATGGGGTCACTCGTCTCCAAACTCCGGCTGTTTCTATTGAGTGTTGCCCGTTGGGGCGGTGGTAAGACACCTTCAATAGGGGTTGGCTCGACGGGGTCCCCACCGTCCCGTTTCATCGCGATTCCTTATCGCTTCGTCCGAGTGAGTGGGAAGTGGTAGAAAGAACAACAGATGGCGATTTGCTGAACCACTCCCATTGGATCAATTTCACCGTGTTCGAGGACTCTCCTGGTCCCTCCATCAATCTTTGCTCGTGAAGGATTTCGATTCGTGCAATGCTTGCTTTGATTTGCAACTCTTCCGGGCGGTGAACATTCTCCAGGATCCTCATCACAATCGGAGAAGACATCAAGAAGAGGATGTGTGTGTTCGGGTCATAGGAGATAGGGCATATCTTTGGCCTTCTCACGTGCCTCGCCTTCCTCTCACTGTTTCTCCTTTTCCTTATCCTTGAAGATCTGCAGGATATCTCGTGCAGCTTGTCTTCATCGTCTTTGGGAGGCTGAGAGTCAAAGGGTCCCAAGGAAGCTCACAGTTCCTCTTCTTCTTCTATAAACTCGGGCCGTTGGAATTATTCCCTGGATCGACTCAATTTCCATTTCCTCCACTCTCGCAGACGATTTTGGATGTCCGGGTAAGGTGGGGATAGAATCATCACATCACTATCGCTCTTCCCGGCTTCTTTTTCTTGTGTCTGTTGCTCGGACTACGGCTATTTCTTGATTTGCCTCATTGACGCTTTGAGACTTGGTCTGTTTCATCAATTACATCCGAGACTCTACTTCTCCAGATCTCCGATCTGCTCCAATCGAGTGGCCGACTCGGCCCGGTTTCTCAAGCTCGGAGTGCTTGACAATTCTTCTTCGTCTCCTAGTTTGTACTGAGGGATTTTGGTTCGAGACGGTTTCTCTCGAGTCTTGGGGCGGGGCCGGTCCGGTGTCTTTTTCTCGAGGAGCCGTCTTGGCTTGTCGGGTTCTCCTCTTTTTGATGATCGGAGAAGGTATTTGAGTGTCCTTCTCGATCGCCGCTTCTTTGAGGGCAGAGACACGGCCGCAGGGCAGTGACTCGCTGCAGGGGCAGGAGCATGTTTGGCTTTCTTTGCTGCAGGGGCGCTAGATTTTCTTAGTGCGCAGGGGCTTTCTTCTTGGGTGGAGAGGAAACATTTGTATCTTGATCTTCGTGGTGATTCCCCTCACTCGTGTCGCCTCTCTTGGCGTAGGCTCTCTTATGTGCGCTGAGAGGTTTGCTCTAAACATCCTCTTGTTAACATGGAATGCCTTCCCATGTCTAAGAGGGACTTCTTTCACCTCCATCATCGGCCAATCATTAGGCCATATCCTGGGATCCTCCAAATGAGCCATCTTCCTTGAAAGATTTGTTCCTACGTTCGCGCAGTCTGCTTTGTAGACAAACTCGGCCAGTTTATTTTCTTTTTTGCGATGATTGCAGCCATTACAATCAGCTTTGCTTTTGATGGTTGGTCAAAGCCGCCAAATTTGATGTCAATACATTTGGCAACTATGTCCAACAAACTTGTGATAATCTTTCTTTGAGCTTCTCTTGTTTTTGTGGTACACTATTTTATCAAGATAGTCGGGCTTGGCTATTTCTTTCCAAGCATCGCCAAGTTTACATCAACTTCGTTGATTTCGAGGCTCCTTGAGTTGGTAGTGATGGGTCGCCCAAATCTCGCGAGAGATAGTCACCGCTTTTCCGTGAACAGATGACTTTATTCCTTCATCGTGAATCTCAGCATTCACGTAGAATCGCGCGACCTCCTCCACATAGGTCATCGGATATTCTAACGTCGTAAACGGTTTCAGGGACGTTTCCAATTTTTCAGCGATTTTCTTCACTAGGGTGTCGTCGGACCCCTGTTTCACCATTCCGTCGAAATCCACAGTAGACCCGGTGTGGATTTGCTTCCCTAATTTGACAAAGTCGTAGGTTGGTGCCATTTTTCAGGATTTTATCAAAGAAAAACTAAGAGATTGATTTGAAGATAGATAGGGTTTCGAGAGAATTTTTGCCTTTGCTTTTGAGAGAAAGAGATGAACAGTTTTGGTAGTGTGAGAGAGAAACGGAAGGAAATGGTTTAAGTATGGTTTATGAAAGGACGTGCGGGTGGTTTTTGAAATGTGATCGAAATCAACGGCTTAGATTTTGCACGCCTATTTAGCATTTAATGTCTCGTATTTAATGCGAAAGATTTATATCCAATCATAAGCTTGGTGTGCGGCTTTATGTCGTACACATCATCATTATCGACGTATTCCTTAAAACATTCCCGCTTTGTCAAACGAATGCGTTTTTGTCACTTTGCTCAAAAGTGACTCAGCTTATCCTTTAGCTGATTTAACTCTACTTCTCACAGTTCTCTTAGTGACTCAGCTACCGGTGACTTGTAACTGCTTGTCTTTCCGTCTGGTGATTCTTGAGTGATTTGTGTGTTCAGCTCTTTTTCACCCTTTTTGTGTTTCATTTCTTTTCTTTGATTCTTATGAGTGTCAGCTCAGCTCAATTAACCCTAACTCATGTTTGAGTTCTTCAAATCTTGACTCACATAATGGTTTTGTGAAGATGTCACCGATTGTTTATCGGTTGAGATATATTCCAAGATGATGTCCTTCTTTTCAACGTGATCTCTTATGAAGTGATATCTGACATCGATATGCTTTGTTCTTGAGTGCAACACATGATTTTGAGTAATGGCAATTGCACTTGTGTTATCACACATGATTGGAATTTCTTTTTCTTCAACTTCATAGTCTCTCATTCTTTGTCTCATCCATAGGACTTGGCACAACAAGTTTGCCCAGCCTATGTATTCGCCTTTGTAGAGGTGGCTATTGAGTTTTGCTTCTTGCTAAACCAGGAAATTAGTCTGTTTCAAAGATTTGACATGTGCCTCGAGGTGCTCTTCCTGTCCGCTCCACTCGCATCCAAAGATAGTCGAGAATCGAATAGCCAATTAGCTTGAATCCACCTTCCTTGGATACCATAGGCCTACTTCTTGGCTTCCTTTCAAGTATCTCAATATTCTCTTAGCCTTTGTCATATGGCTCTCTTTTGGAGCAGATTGAAATCTTGCACATACACCTACAAAGAAAGGTGATATCCGCCCGCTTGCCTTTGTGAGATAGAGCAATGATCCAATAAGTGCTCAGTATCTTGTTTGTTCTCTGTGCTTGCCATCTGCATCCATGTCCATTTTGACGATGTATTCATTGGTATTTTTACGAAGACTTCTCCTCCATACCAAACTTCTTCATTAAATCTCGGTGTATTTTGTTTGACTTATGAAGGTTCCATCCTTCAAATTTTGTTTCACTTGGAGTCCAAGGAAGAATGTCGCCTCTCCCATCATGCTCATTTCAAATTTACTTTGCATGAGGTTTGAAAATTTTTCACACAACTCTTTGTTTGTAGATCCAAAAATGATGTCATCCACATATATTTGAACAAGCAAAGATACTCTTTTTGTCTTGAATTTAAAAGTGTTCTATCTACTTTTCCTTTTGTGAATCCATTTTCAGTTAGGAATTGTGACAAGGTATCATACCAAGCCCAGGTGCCTGTTTCAATCCATATAGAGCTTTCTTGAGTTTGTATACCTTATCTCCAAGAGTCTTCCGCTCAAATCCTGGAGGTTGTTCAACATACACTTCTTCTTCCAATAAACCATTTAGGAATGCACTTTTTACATCCATTTGATATACAATGAAATTCTTGTGAGCTGCATAGGCAAGAAACATCCTTATAGCTTCCAATCTTGCTACAGGGGCAAATGTTTCATCAAAATCTATCCCTTCTTCTTGGCAATATCCTTTGGCTACTAGTCTTGCTTTGTTTCTTACCTCAGAACCTTCCTCGTTCATCTTATTTCTCAACACCCATTTGGTGCCAATAACATTTTGATGTATGGGTCTTTGCACTAATTCCCATACTTTATTTCTTTCAAACCGATTGACTCTTCTTGCATAGCTTGAATCCAATGTGTGTCGTCCAATGCTTGTGACACGTCTTTGGGCTCTATTTGCGAGATGAAGCATGTGAACATGGCTTCTTGTTGAGTTCGGATCTCGTTTTGACACCTTCTCTTATATCTCCAATGACAAGTTCTCGTGGATGGTCTCTCGGCCATCTTACATCAAAGTTGGAGTAAGTTAGTGGATTGATCGACTTACGTGTTGTGTTCTTTGGGTCGCTCTCTCGTAATCACTTAGCCGCAAATTTTCCATTTGTTTTTGAGATTCAAACTATCTCATCTTCTTCGAATTGATAATTCCGGCTTCGACTTCAAAGATATGGACTCTTTCAGATGGTTGGATGATTCACTTATCGGTGACTCTTCAATGTCTTCTCCATTTACATTTGGCTCATCGAATACCACATGAATGGATTCTTCGCAACCATAGTCCTTTTATTGAGTACTCAGAGGCTTTGCTTCACGGTGAGTATCCTAAGAAGATACCTTCATCGACTTTAGCATCAAAAGCCTTTAGATTGTCTTTGCCATTATTGTGGATGAAGCATTTACATCCAAATATTCTCAAATATGCAACATTTGGTTTTCTTCGACCAAATCTCATAGGGAGTCTTTGTCACCGTATGTCTGTTTTATCATACATCTGTTTTGGGTGTAGCAAGTCGTGTTGATTGCTTCACCCCAAAATCTTTTTGTAACTCGCCTTGACTAACATGGTCCTTCCGCTTCTTTGAGGGTTCATTCCTTCTTTCTCGCAACTCCATTTCATTGTGGAGTTCTTTGCCGCGATAGTTCATGACCAATACCATTCTCAATACAAATCGAGTTATTATTCCATTGACAAACTCGGTTCCTCTATCCGATCTTATTTTGATAATGGTTTGACTCTTCTCGTTTTGAATCCTCTTCATCAATTGTGGTAGTTTTTGTAGAGTTTCTTTCTTCTTACACATGAATATTGTCCATGTATATCTTGAGTAGTCATCTACTACTACCAAGGTGTATTTCTTTCCACTTATCTTTGGTTTGGTTCCATCGGGCCAAATAGATCCATATGTAGAGATGCAATATTCTTGTTGAAGATGAACATGTCTTTTCTTTGAATGAAGATTTGATTTGTTTTCCCTTCGACATGCATCACATATACTCTTCTTCTTGTATCTTTGAATTTGGAAGTCCTTCCACAAGATTATTTCTTGCAAGCTTGTTAATCGTTTTGAAATTTAGGTGACTCGACTTTTTGTGCCACACTAACTTGATTCATTTGTGCTTTTGCTAGTAGACAGGTGTTGGGTGTTGCAGTTGACCAATCCACAACATACATATTCTTCTGTCTACATCCTTGCAGCACAACTTCATTTGATTCAATATCCTTGATTTGGCATATACCCATGTTAAATCCAACATTGTAACCCTTGTCACAGAGTTGACTGATGCTTAGCAGGTTGAAGTTAAGTCCTTCAACATATGCAACGTCTGTAATTTCTAATACATTTCTCTTGATGGATCCAATGCCTCTTATTTCACCAGGAGCTTCATTTCCTCCAAATATGACTTTTGCTCCTTTTACTTCCTTGAATTTTGACAGATTTTTCTTATTTCTGTCATGTGTGGGAAAACACCACTATCCATGTACCAGGTTCCTTGGCACTTTCACTGCATTCCTTGAACTCGCAATCAAGGAAATTAAGTTTTAGGTACCCATACTTGTCCGGGTCCTGAGGGGTTAGAATTGTAAGATGATCCAACCAACTTATAGCCAAATGATTTGACTCTAAGGGGTTGCCATCTATCGTGCCATAATCATAATTAATCCTGGCAAATTGCTTGGGATTCTAGGTTCATACAAGCTGTCTCTTTTGTCAGTATGTCCGTGTATAATTTTTAGCAATCGCTTCTTTGGGTAATTGTGGTGTCTCCGAGTGTAGTGCCTAGGTGCATATGTGTCCGATGAAAGCTCTTATACTTTTGGAATGGCCTTTCTTTGAGTTCTAGGCCTTTGCCATTTGGGTTTATATTCCATAAGTCTATCTTTGATAGTTTACATTATTCCAATCACTTGGCTTGGATATTTTCTACCATTTCCATCATATGTATTTCTTTTATGGATTTTTTCGGGGTTTTTGGTAGCTCTCGCTTCTTCTTTACTGAGTATTTTTGCTTGGAGTTTTTGAGGAACTCGGTTGAATCTCTTCTCGCTTGTCCTTTCACCGCACTCAATCGGTCGTTTTCCTTTTCCTTTATAACCAAGGCCGTTTGCTTGTTCTTGTGTTTTGGAGTGAATGTGTGTGCATCTTTTAGAGTTTTGGATTTTTCGGACTCTTCATGACTTGAAGATCCTTTTTCCAAAATTACTTTTGAGGTTTGACATGGCACAGAGGAATTAAATCCTAAGCTGTCTTGTCTCCACATTCTCTTTGACTCATAATAAGATCATCCAATGATTTAGATGCTTAGTGAATGAGGCAATAACATTTTTGATGTCATTCTCCCTCTTCTCTATAGCAGCAATTTGCTATTAATTTAGCATTTTCAGCCTTTAAACTTTCATTCTCATCACTATTTGACTTAGAGTACTCGGCTCCTTAGTCGACTTTGAGTTTTGACTCTTGAGTATTTGTTTTCCTCATTTAATAGTGTGTGTGAGGATTTAATGTGTTCAAAATCTTTCATCATTTTTCCTAATGAATCATAAAGATCGGTGGGTGATAAGGTGTGTGTGTCACAACTCACTATCACTAGAGTCCGAGTTTGATGAGTTAGAGTGTACCTCATCTTCTTGGTCGGAGTTGATCTTGTTCCTTGGCCATCAAGCATCAAGGCTTCTTCTTCGAGTCACTTGAGTACCGCTTCCGCTTCTCAATCGGTTGTCTTTCTTCGATTTTTTAATGATCTCGCAGACCATCATTACCTTTTTCTTTTCTTGTCTTCTTTCTCTCAAGACCTTTCTTTCTTCTTCATTCCGTATTTGTTGACTACGAGGATATGAGCAAATCAATGGCATAGTGACCTGGTTGTCTACAGCCCAACATAGATATTCAGCCTTTTGATCGCCTCTTTCCATTCTTGGATTGTCAACCCTTTGATACTCAACTTTTTGATGATCTGTTCTCTTGGTTGGCCTATCTTCCTTGATTTGGAGGAGCCGAGTGTCTTCTCGGAAGATTCACCCTTTCCTCTCTTGTAGTTCTTATTGAAGAACTTGTTGAACCTCTTGACCATCGGGCTATTTCTTCCGGATCAATGACTTCTTTGACCTCGGACTCTCTTCCCATCTTTAACAATTAGAGCAAATTGTTTTGGGGTACAATTGTCTCTTCCTGGTCTTTTCTTCTCACTCAAACTCATAGGCTTTGAGGTCCGAGAATAATTCATGGTTGGATGTCTTTGATAGGTCCATGGAATGTCTCGAGTGCCATGACCTTTATTTCCCATTCACCGAAGACTTTTAGGATCTTCATACACATTTTCTTCTGTATATTCCTTTCCAAGTGCGGATAACTCGTTGGTGATTTTCGTGAACCGAGCATCCAGTTGATCCAGGTTTTCTCCGAGATCATTTTGAAGTTCTCAAATTTCTGTGACCACCGATAATTTGTTTTCTTTGATTTGCTTCCGAGCCTTCACAAATCAATGTCACTTGTCCTGCATTTCTTTAGCCGTTTTGCATGATTTGACTTTATTGAACATGGCTTTGTCCAAGGTTTTGTAAAGGATGTCCTGGCTACATTGTCCAGGTTGTATCTTTTTCTGTCATCATTTGTCCACTCGGTTCTTGGTTTTTCAACCACGATGTCCGGGAGCAACATCCTCTTTCTCCTTCACCGCAGCTCTTCTTACAAATGTGTTCACCTTTAAGATTTGCAAGTGGCCCATCTTCTATCACTATCCACATCTCATCATGTAATCCGATAGATGAGCGCATACGAATTTTCCAACCATCAAATTCTTCAATTGTGAAGATAGGGATGCGTGTCAAATTTGCTTCCATGATAATAACTTTTAATGATAAAAAGAGTTTTGAAAGTTTAAGTACTAAAGCGAGACTTTGAAAAGTTTAGAGATCTAGTTCAAGAACTGTGCGGAGGGTTCAATGAACCAACCGCCCGATACCACTTGTAGGTCCCAAGGGGTGTAAGTGTGAGGTTTAGAAGGGGAGGGGTTGAATAAACCTTACCAAATTTTCGATTTAGTCCTTTTAAATATACAGAGTTGATACTACGCCTATGTCTTGATGGACAAATCAATTTAGCCACTCAGAGAGTTAATCTCTCAACGAGACTCAATCGATTTGTTGATGGAATAACTCACTGTTGGTTCTAAATTAACTCAACTGTGGTTTTGTTTTCACGAAGACTTAACACCCTTAAGTTTGACATTAAGCAAGAGTTTAGTGCTTGGTTTAGTACTTATAAATTATCAAGTGGATAGCAAATTTATCAAGAGATATGAGCGATTAAAAATGCAGAATTAAAGTCTTTGAAATGTAAATGACACAATGAAATTTTTATAGAGGTTCAAGATGGGGTAATTCTTCTACTCCTCTCTTCTCCAACTCCCGGAGGAATCCACTAGGTAATGATCAAGATACAAAGTGGTAACAGTCCGGATACAAGTCTTGATCACACAAGTGACTTGATCCTTTGGGACTCGGGTCTGGAGACGCCTTGATCACTCGGTGGCTTCTCGTGACGACTCGCCTTCTTCACAGGGGGCATTTGCCTTGCTACTACATGACTCACTTGCTCAAGCTCTTTGGATTTGATCACGAAGCCCTCCAAAAGCTTAAGACTTGGTTCGACCTTGAACCTTCCTACAATCCTTCGTGGAATGTAGACCCCTTGTTTTCAGTATTTTCCTCTTCAACCGATTGAAGTTATCTTTCCTTCACGGTGAGTGTTGGATTGATGTTCTTCGTAGTGCGCAGGCTTGAGGATTGAGAATATTTGATTTTCTAATAATTGCTTGAACGTTTTTGGTTCAGGTCTATCTCTTGTGTCACTTGTGTCTCTCTAGTTCTCAATTAAACTCCTCAGCCTTTTATAGTGATCTTTCAAAAATTTGCCCGTTGAAGAGATAGGCTTATTTTTGAAAGTCACTTGCAGTCGTTGGCTTGTCTTGTTGCAGTCCTTGGAATTGCCATTTCCTCGTATGAATTGTTCTTTCACCTTTTCATAGTTCTGACACGGTGTAGTGCTTCCCATTGGTTCATTCCATTTGCACGCTTCTGGGACTGAGCACTCCGAGAAAGGTGGTATGGAGATATTACTTGTTTAAGTAATTCTCTTGATTTCTCGGCAACGGATCTTTTACGCTTATCTCGACTTGACCGCATTTCTTTGCTTTCCCAGGTGACTTAGCTTCCAATCATTGGATGTGGATGAGACTTGGCTTTTCTCGAGTTGACCGATACTCCAACCGCTTCTTCGAAGAGTTCCCTACTCACTTTGCCATTCTTTTGCCATAGTCTTGCTGTCTTCTTGCATGTTACCGAGTCTTCTTAACTTCTAGTCTTATTTATTCTTCTTCGTACTTTCTATTCTAAGTTTTACATGGCATTACACTCTATACATGCCCATATGTAGTCGACTTAACTCTCTTCGCTCAAACTCCAAAAATGGGGTGCCAACTTTCTATTCTAAGTTTTACATGGCATTCATCAAAATCTAAACAATAAATCTCCTAAGAGAATGACAAAGAAAATATGTGTCGAAAATGTTCTTTCAATGCCAACAATCTCCAACAAGGATTTTAAAAACATTGTACCAAATTTAGGGATGTCATATGCATCGACGTCATGCCAACAATCTCCAACAAGGATAACTTGTACCTATTTAGGGATGTCAATGGGGCGGGGCGGGGGCGGGGGAGTAATCCCCATCCCCGTCCCTGCGATCGCGGGGAATCCCGGTCCCCATCCCCGTGAGACAAACGGGGAAAAAATGGTCCCCATCCCCGTCCCCGCGGGTTTCCCCATCCCTGCGGGGATCCCCGTCCCCCGATTTAATTTTTTTCTTTTAAAAAAATAATATTTTCTAGCATTTTCAACCATTATAAATATTTAACAAAAATACATAAATTGCAAACAAAAGTAACAAAGCACGTTTTTTAGATGAAATAAATGAATGATAAATAATAAATATAATAAAAACAACATAAGAAGTGCTTCTGAGAGGAGCACAAATTTGATAAATATAATTCTGAAAATTATGGGGGGAAAAAGAGCAGAAATGCATAATACCATTGTAAATTTTGAGCATACAAAATAAGAAATCAAAAATAATAAATATAATAAAAACAAGAGTAATACTCAACAAAAAAAAAAAAAAAAAAAAAAACATAACAAATCTAGTCAACATTCAGATGTGAAACTAAATGAATTTTCAAACATATGTACATTTCTAAGCAAACACCTGGGATGTTGGAAACAAAATTATAAAAAAATGGTTTTTAATTTGATAGCAACAACATAAGATTTGGTGTTAAAAGCTTCAAGCCTTCAATAGTGGAGCTCACTTTTTGCTGCCTTTATTTTTTCACGTCTATGATGAAACTTCCTCAGCTGGACTTGGTTACTTGGTTGTGAATGGGAGAGATGAGAAATGTGGGGACTGAGGACTATGGAGCGGCGCTAATGAGAGTCAGAGGAGGAGAAAAAGTCTAGGTTTTTACCATTTAATATATATAATTTGATATATTTATAATATATTAAGGGTATTATTGTAATAGCATATCTTCGGGTCCTCGCAGGGTACGGGGCGGGGATCCCCACGGGGCGGGGAATACCATCCCCGTCCCTGTCCCGTCCCTGCCCCGTCCCCGCCAATGGGGATAAAACTTTCCCCATCCCTGCACCCACGGGGGAAAAATTCGGGGAATCTCCGCCCCGTTCGGGCCGGATCCCCGCGGGAAACGGGGATTTCCCGCCCCACTGCCATCCCTATACCTATTGGTATTGTACGTACAATCCATAAAAAGTACCTTAGGAAAAGCACGCAACAACTCAACGCTCATCGGGTGAGCAAAAAATAGTTCATTCACAGTGTTAGTCATTTCACAGCGACTATGATGATAGAAATATTTATGCTCTTTCAATTTCCACATAAGTTGTTGCATCTGAGATCGACCGTTACGTTCAACAACTCTATTCTTCATATGAACATTGTAGATAGTCCGTATTGTGGACTTATTATCTACAAATTTCTTTTGCAAACCAAACAAAATGTCTTTGGGTCGAGTATTACCCTGTGACATATCCATGACATATTCCTCCTAATTTTTGGACAATCGACCAACATATGAGTGACCCTCCAAATATTGGGCAATAGAATGATTATGAACACCACATTCAACATTCAAAACCCATTCGTCAATGGAGATTTCCTTACTCTTTAAACGAAATGGACATCTACACTTCTTTGTTCCAGTTTCTCTCCCACGACCTTTTTTTTTCAAATTGCTCGAGGGGACATCATCTTTTTCAATATTTTCCTCTTGATGCTTTCCTCAGGTTAATTTTCCACTATATTCACGGTATTTTTCACTACGTTCACAAGCCAACAACATACGAGGTGTTCTCTTACCAGGACCACTATCCGACCTACTTATTACTATTACCATGACATGTTCATTCACCCGCTCCCGCACCCATTCAAATAACTTCTCACGAGATGAGAAAATTTCGTAAGTTGTGAAAACGTCTGTATAATCCATAACAATACTTAAGTCTAGGACTTGATTCGTCTCACTATTGGTTGGACAAACAACACTATACTGTGTGGGGTTCATACTTGATTCCTGTCAAAATATTAAACAAATTCATCAAAAAAAAAACTTAAACAAAAAATTAAAACATAGCACGATCATGCCCAATTTTAATACATGGCACGATCGTGCCTTATTTAAATACATGGCACGATAGTGTCTTATTTAAATACATGGCACGATCGTGCCACATTTTTTATGATCGTGCCATGTAGAAAATTGGCACTATTGTGCCATGGCGAAATTTGTGTGTAGGGTGCGAGATCCAATCGAAATTTTGAACGAAAAAAACATGAAAAATAGAAAAAGTATGATACTTAAAGCAATAAAGTATTAAAATTCTTACATTATTGGTGTCGATGAATTCATTCGGGTCCATATTTGCAGCGAATTTAGGGTTTCAAATTTTTCTTTTTTTTTTTTTTTTGGAAGATTTAGTAGAGAGAAGAATAATGAGAGAGGGTGAAAGGAAAAAGAATATTATATGTTTAAAAAAGAGATGGGTGTATTTAGAAATTAAAGGGGTGTATTTACACTGTTTTATTTTATTAAGGGTATCATAGTCTTTTTAACTTATATCATTTTTGTAAATATTGGGAGTGGGGTATATTAATCAATTCTTGGGGGACAAATAGCATCACCCTTTATATTAACTAGTATTTCCACCCGTGCGTTGCACGCATATCAATATTTTAACATTATTAATTTTTAAGAAAACTATTTATGAACAATGATTTGTATTTATTACTTTGTTTTAATAATAATATTTAATATAAAGTAAATAAAATAAGTATTTGTATATCAAATTTATATTTTGAATTATAAAACTAAATGTCAAATTCAGCTCGTTTATATTTATCTCTCAATATATGAATATTTATATATCTGCTTCATATTGTCACTCTCTTTCTCACACACACTTTACATCTATACAAAAATATCCATATGAGACATATATTTCCATATTGAACTTGCATTGATGAAAAAAATAATACTTGACATTATTAATAAATAAAAATCTTCACAAGATTGTATTAATAAATCTATCAACTCTCCATAAATAATGTCAATGAAGAAATGTAGTTTACAAATTACGAAAAACTTCCTTATAAACAACATTTGTATTTTTGTTGCTACATTTATTCTCATCATCACAAATTAGGATTTTTAAACCCTTACGATTAGTCACCCTGGATACAGCAACGTACAATTGGCCATGGTTGAATACTGGCTTTTTCAAAAGAAGTCCAACATGAGAGAGAGATTGTCCTTGACTTTTGTTGATAATCATCGCATATGAAACAATCAAAGGAAATTGTCTTCGTTGGAACTTGAAATGTCACGCCCGAACTTACGATATTATAATAATCAAAATCTACTATCTATTAACAAAAGAGCGTAATATTCATATTGTTATTACAAGCCGGACGAACCACGTAGCCAAATTACAAGAAACGTGAAAAGCTTACCAAGTCTCCAACTCCCATAAATAAAACTATTGTTACAATCATTATTCTAGCCAAAATATGTCATATATATATATATATATATATATATGTACAAGGATGTCGTCAAGGCTTATAGCAAAACGCCTCTGTCCTGACACTAGCTAATCAGTTCAAGGAAATCCCTCAACCTCTTCATTGTTAACTGGATTATCGCCTGAAATATATTTTAGGAAAATATATACGTGAGGGGAAAACCTCCGTGAGTGGGTGCAGGTGTGCAAGTGTGACATTTTAGAAAAATTTAATGTTAAGAAAGATTCAATTAATTTTTATAAGTGAAATCATTTTCAATTCAATAGCAACATGCACTCAATCAATCTGTAACACAATTAATTCAAATGTCACATTAACGGAGAGACCGTTCATTAACGGTAAGTGACCCCCGTTCTCCCTTATCACTCCTTTATTGCATTGGCGTAAAGCCTTACCCCCTTATTGCACCAAACTATGGCTCGACTCTCCACAATGGGGCTCGCGAAGCCCGGAGAAGTCATATTCCGGAATATACCGATCCTACGACCCACTTCTACCCTTGGAACACTCCGTCCTTAGGCGGTGGGATTTGGTCGTGGATAGCGAAGAACCTTTTAAGACCGCAGGCCCATGCCTGACCAGCCGAACTCGGCCCTATCCACACCACACTAGGGCCCGACTCAACCAAGAATGAGAAATAATCAAACTCAACATCATCCCAATTCATTTTCATGTAAAGAACTCATATTCAAGCAATATCAGTCAATTAAAGGAAACAATATTAATAATTAATAATACCTAATCATACAATAATCTGGCAAGAAAACGAATGAATCATTATGTGTACTGGAAGTATATATGTATTGACATTACTGGAACTAGATTAACCTGATATCAAATAGATTTTAAGTAAATTAGGTTAATTAATACAAAGTAAATATATACCAGAGTACTCCAAGGTTTAATGTTAAATTAATATTGGGTATTAGAAGTAAAAGTTCAGTGATCCTCCCATTAAGCATGTACTTGAATAACAATCTTAAATCTTAAATGGTCAAAGCACATGAACTTTTGCATATAATTATTTAACATGAACCAAGAAATTTTTCCAACATTCTCAAGTGTTATTAAGTGTTAAGACTAAGCAATTTGTTGACATTGACAACTAGCATACTCTGGCTTATTAACTTTTATGTTTTATCTTAAAAATATGTTAATGTCCAATCTAACCTAATGATTATGGGGAGCACATAGGTTCCGTAATAACGAGAGCACAATTTTTATTTCCCAGAATCCAAAAGAATCTTAAGAAATAATCTAGCTAGACCTTAGCTTTGTAGGGTATGACATGGAATTGCAAATGAGAACCTCTGAGCTTCGTTCGTAATAAAGTGGCTATGGATAAAGTTCTAATCTTGAATTTTAAAGATATATTGGCAGAAAATTCAATTTAGAATACTACACAATTTTTCCAAGAAGAAAATCCACTCACCGATTCCAAAACTGGCTTAGCTTCCTTCCGTTTTTTTTTCTTTTTCCTTCCTTGTTGGGTCTCTGAGGTTTTCATATATATAGCAGCAATGTAAAGCTTTATCCTTATCTAAAAACAATATTTAATTATCTCATTCATCTATTAGTCATGATACGTATCATTCCCTTAATCACTAGGTGTAAAGTTAGAGTACAGGTGGCATTTGGTTGTACCTTTCCTACTACTCTTAAGTAGATTATACATATCTATATATTAATATATGTATATTTTGATATTTACAAAACTAGTTTATAAAATTAAGCATCAAATGAATATACGTATTTGTTTAATTTGTATATATAATATTATGACATGTCTCTTAGTTTAATCAAGGCTTCAACGCTTTCCAACGGGATACGCGACATTCTATATATACTCTAAAATAAATATTTGTATGTACCCGAACATAATATTATAAAAAAATACCACACAAAACAAATCCATGTACAAAATTTACTATTATACAAGTAGTCGAAATTTCGGGGTTCTACATCCTTCCCTCCTTAAAAGAATTTGGTCTCCAAATTCTCTTCTTGAAACAGTTCTGGGTAGTGTTTTCGCATATCGTTTTTTGTTTCCCAAGTGGCTTCTTCTAGCTTATTGTGGTTTTGCCACACTACTTTAACCAAGGGAATGTTTTTGTTTCTCAACTCTCGAACATGACGATCTATTATTCGCAACGGTTTCTCCTCGTATGTCAAATTCTCCATTACTTGAGGAATGTTGTCCTTGATTATGTGCTCTGGGTCAGGATGATATTTCTTCAGCCTTGAGACGTGAAAGACGTTGTGCATTCCTGCAAGTTGTGGCGGAAGCTCTAAACGATAAGCTACCGTTCCTATTCTTTCAAGTATTTTAAAAGGGCCAATGTATCTGGGACTTAATTTCCCGCCTTTCTTGGAATGAATCATTCTCTTTCGTGGAGACAATCACAGAAATACTTCGTCTCCGGTTGCAAATTCTAGATCCTTTCTTCTTTGATCGGCGTAGCTTTTCTGGCAGCTTTGAGCTGTACGGATTCGTTCTCGGATTATTTGAACTTTGTCGATAGCTTCTTGCACTAGATCGAGCTTCGGAAATGGCGACGATGTAGTACTTTTCTTCTTAGGAGTCCATTTATCATCAATTTCCCAATGAACGGGTGACCTACACTTTCTTCCGTATAGAGCTTCATAAGGCGCCATCCCGATTGTTGCTTGATAACTATTGTTGTACGCGAATTCTGCTAGGGCCAAATGAGAATCTCAGTTTCCTTGAAAGTCTAACACACATGCTCTCAGCATATCTTCAAGTATTTGGATAATCCTCTCCGATTGTCCGTCGGTTTGAGGATGAGCAGCAGTGCTAAAGCTTAGCTTGGTTCCCAAAGCTTCATGCAGGCTTTTCCAGAATCGGGATACGAATCTTGGATCTCTATCAGAGACAATGTTAGTAGGTATACCGTGTAGTCTCACAATCTCGTTAATGTATACTTGAGCTAGTTTATGGAGACTATCTGTCTTTCTAATAGGAAGGAAATGCGCTAATTTGGTAAGCCTATCAACTATCACCCAAATTGCATCATGAGAACTTCTAGTTCGAGGCAAATCCGTAACGAAATCCATAGTTATATATTCCCATTTCCATTCTGGTACTGGTAGAGGTTGTAGGAGCCCAGAAGGTCGTTGATGTTCAGCCTTCACCTATTGACAAGTTAGACACCTTGAAACATATTCAACAACTTGATTCTTCATATTTGCCCACCAGTAATGTTGTTTCAAGTCATTGTACATCTTGTTCCCACCTGGATGAATTGTATACCTCGAGCGATGAGCTTCAGCAAGGATCTCTTTCTTTAAAGTTTCATCGTTTGGTATACATACTCGATTTTTAAATCGTATAATTCCATCATTCCCTATGTTAAACTCAGGTCTCTTTCCTTGCACGATTTTCTCTTTTAATTTCTGGAACTTGAGATTTTCTCTTGTGACACTCTTATTTCTTCCAACAAGGTAGATCTTACTGATAGGTTAGCACATAAAAGACGTGTACATGTTATTTCAGGATTCCAAAAACTCAATTCTTCCAACGCTTTCCACTCTCTGATCATTAGTCTGGCCAAACTTGCTTTTCTACTCAAAGCATCTGCCATTACGTTGGCTTTTCCGGGATGATATTGAATGGAAAAATGATAGTCTTCTAAAAGTTCCATCCATCTCCTTTGCCTTAAGTTTAATTCCTTTTGTAAAAACAAATACTTAAGACTTTTATGATCAGAGTAAACCGTAAATGACGCTCCATATAAATAATGTCGCCATTTCTTCAAAGCAAAAACAATAGCACCTAATTCTAGATCATGTGTTGGATAGTTCATCTCGTAAGGTTTGAGCTTCCTTGATGCGTACGCGATTACCTTTCCATTCTGCATAAGTACAGTTCCCAATCCTTCCTTGGAAGCATCACTGTAAACAACAAAGTTTTCATTTCCTTCAGGAAGTGCTAAAATAGGTGTTGTTGTAAGTCGTTTCATCAATTCTTGGAAACTAGTTTCACATTTATCGTCCCACTCAAATTTAACTTGCTTCTGAGTCAACCTAGTTAATGGACTGGCTATTTTGGAGAAATCTTTGATAAATCTACGATAGTATCCAGAGAAACTCATGATCTCTGTTACATTCTCAGGTATTTTCCAATTCACAATTGTTTCTACCTTCGAGGGGTCCACCGAGATTCCATCACCTGACACTACGTGACCCAAAAAGGCAACTCTGTCTAACCAAAATTCACATTTGCTAAGTTTGGCATACAGCTTATTCTGTTGCAATCTTTCCAACACCGCTCTTAGATGTTGTTCATGTTCTTCCTTGGTCTTGGAATATACCAGAATATCATCAATGAAAATGACCACAAATTGATCAAGATAAGGATGGAATATTCGATGCATGAGGTCCATGAAAGCCGCAGGGGCATTAGTTAAACCAAAAGGCATAACCACAAACTCATAATGACCATATCTGGTTTGGAATGCTGTCTTTGATATGTCTTCCTCACGTATTCTTAATTGATAATATCCTTGTTGTAGATCGAATTTTGAATACACCTTGGCACCTTGGAGTTGATCGAAAAGCTCGTCTATTCGTGGAAGAGGGTATTTGTTCTTGATGGTGACGTTATTCAATCCTCGATAGTCAATACATAGTCGTAGGGACCCATCTTTCTTCTTGACAAACAACACTGGAGCTCCCCACGGGGATGTGCTGGGTCGAACGAATCCTAGATCCAATAATTTTTGCAATTGAGATTTCAGTTCCTGCAACTCGATCGGGGCCATTCGATATGGAGTTTTGGCTATTGGAAATGTTCCTGGCAAGACGTCGATGGTGAATTCAATTTCTCTTTCTGGAGGTAGCGAAGTAAGTTCTTCAGGGAACACGGTAGGATATTCAGATACTATAGGTATTTCATCTATATTTTTCCTATCTTTCGGCTTATTGATGATAAAGGCAAGATAGCCTTGAGCTCCCTTGAAAAGCGCTTTCCTCGTTTTGATTGCTGAAATAATTGGAGCTACAATAACGTGAGTTGCTCCTATCAATTCTACTTCAGGTCTCCCGGGTTCACACAACTTAACAATTTTGGTACGACAATCCATTTGTGCGTGATGCTGGGACAACCAATCCATTCCTAATATGACGTCATACTCATGGATTGGTAGTAAAACTAAGTTAGCCGGAAATTGTTTTTCGCCAATAACAACATCGCATGATTTATATATTGAGTCAGTCACCTGACTAGTGCCCATCGGTGTAGAAACTTCCAGGTAATATGGTAATTGTTCTATAGATGAACGCAATTTATGTGCATAATGAGGGGCCACAAACGAATGCGACGATCCTGGATCAAGTAAAACTCTAGCATAGTCTTCAGATACGAGTATCGTACCTTCTACTACATTCGTGTCTTCTGGTGGTTGTTGTCCTTCGAGTGCAAATACGTGTGCTGGTATCCTAGGTCTTGGCCCATTTTTCCCACGATCATTTTTATTTCCTGGTCCTTGCGCGGGTTTCTGCTTGTCACTTGTTTGTGCCGTCATAGGACAATCTTTTATCTGATGTTGAGCGCTTCCATGTTTGAGGCATCTTCCAAGTTTACGCCAACATTGGGATGGATCATGACCGGTTTTGTTACAATGAGGACACGGTTTTCCCTGTATCTCTGGGCATATTTGTTGTTTACTTCCATTCGTACTTCCATAGCTAATCCGCTGAAATTTTTGATTGCGTGCCGATCGATCAAAGGAGGATGGTTTAAAATTGTTGGTAGCCCTTTTTCTGTAACCCAAGACGACTAATAGCACTTTCAACTCTAGCTGCTGCTCTAACTGCAGCATTATACGAATCTAATTCAACTGATAATAGTCTATCTTGTATCTCCATTTTCAACCCACGTATAAACTTGTATAGTTTATCCTCTTCCGTATTGACCAAGCTTGGCGCATATTTAGACAGACGAGGGAATTCAGACTCGTATTGAGCAACTGTCATATTTCCTTGTTTCAGATGATAAAATTCATCCCTCCTAGCTTCTCTAACTACTGGAGGTATGTATTGATCCTTGAATTCTCGTACAAATTTATTCCAGGTTCTTTGTGTTCCCTCTCGATTCCATTTTTCTTCTACTGTTCTCCACCAATTGCGAGCGGAGGCTTCCAGGCGAAAGACAACCAAGGTAACTTGTTGCTCTTCTGTATATTGTAACGCCGAGAGTATGCTTTCCATTTTCTCTAGCCAACGCCCGGCCTTGATATCATCCGGCTCGCCTAGGAATTCAGGAGGGTCAAACCTTAAAAATCGTTCCAACATCTTATCGTGCGCAACCAATACCGGCTCAGGGGGGTCTTGATGTCGGGGTTGATTTGCTTGTTGCTGCATAAATAGCAGTATTTGTTGCAAGGCTTGTGCCGTTAGGTTGTCTCCTGTAGCGGGTGGCTGTGCTTGGGGTTCTTCATGTGCAGGAGTTTGCTCACGATGTCGTTGAGGTTCATCTTGACGATTCAATCGGGGTCTTCCTCGACCACGTCTATCGGCCATCTATATTGCAAAATTAATAATTAAGCAATAAAATGTAAGAACACAACATTTAAACTAAATCAAATAGTCACAGGTAATCATTATTTATACACAAAATGTGACGATTTCATTCATGATGGTAGTGTTATATACAATATTCAACATATCCTACCACACGACAACTAGATAGTACTACTATTTGTATTCATTAACAATTACTATACATACATTACACCCCTCCGATATTTGTACACAAAATTTATAAGTCCTATCCTACAATAGACCTATTCATTAGTTACATCACTATGTTCATCCTCATCTACTTCGTCCATTCCTTCCTGGAGCTCTATTCCGTCTGCAGGGTCCTCTTCAGGATCCTCTTCAAAGTCTGCTTCTGGTTCTATGTTGTGAGGTGCTGGTTGGTCTAACTGGTTATTAGGTCCTATTGCAACCCCTGGAATTTCATCTCCTAGACCAAAATACCGTGCCCGTATATTAGCTAGGGTATGCCTTGGTATGCCTCACGATCCGCATCAGCTTGATGGAGGATTTGATCTCGTAACCCGCATCATCCGCCCAATTGTTTCTGTAGGTTGCCGACTTGATGTTGAAGTATATTTATCTCGATCGTCCCTATATTGAATCGCTTGCCCCTGCTGTTGTACGAACACCTCCTGGTTTAGGAGAGCTCTTCCCGTTTGCTGTCGTCTCTGATACAAATGTTCATTATCTTCTAACAAAAGTCGCACAATGTCTTCCAGGTTAGAGATTTTCTCTCGAGCCCATCGCATCTGATCGTTGGTGGTTGAACTAAATTCAAAGTTTCTATTGGATGACTCGGGATCTGATGCCATACCTTAACACACATTAGAACTTAGTTAGTAAAATGACCAAACAAATTGCTAAAATTTTCATCTTAAAGGTTAGAGAGATCATTATATTAAAGTCATAGGTTATAACTAAATTACACTTATCATAACTAATATCCAAGGATCCTATCCTGGTAAGCATAGGTGTAAAATGTACTACAAACCTATGCTCGATACCACTTCTGTCACGCCCGGACTTACGATATTATAATAATCAAAATCTACTATCTATTAACAAAAGAGCGTAATATTCATATTGTTATTACAAGCCGGACGAACCACGTAGCCAAATTACAAGAAACGTGAAAAGCTGACCAAGTCTCCAACTCCCATAAATAAAACTATTGTTACAGTCATTATTCTAGCCAAAATACGTCATATATATATATACATATATATATATAAATATATGTACAAGGATGTCGTCAAGGCTTATAGCAAAACGCCTCTGTCCTGACACTAGCTAATCAGTTCAAGGAAATCCCTCAACCTCTTCGTTGTTGCCTGGATTATCGCCTGAAATATATTTTAGGAAAATATATACGTGAGGGGAAAACCTCCGTGAGTGGGTGCAGGTGTGCAGGTGTGACATTTTAGAAAAATTTAATGTTAAGAAAGATTCAATTAATTTTTATACGTGAAATCATTTTCAATTCAATAGCAACATGCACTCAATCAATCTGTAACACAATTAATTCAAATGTCACATTAACGGAGAGACCGTTCATTAACGGTAAGTGACCCCCGTTCTCCCTTATCACTCCTTTATTGCGTTGGCGTAAAGCCTTACTCCCTTATTGCACCACACTACGGCTCGACTCTCAACAATGGGGCTCGCGAAGCCCGGAGAAGTCATATTCCAGAATATACCAATCCTACGACCCACTTCTACCCTTGGAACACTCCGTCCTTAGGCGGTGGGATTTGGTCGTGGATAGCGGAGAACCTTTTAAGACCACAGGCCCATGCCTGACCAGCCGAACTCGGCCCTATCCACACCACACTAGGGCCCGACTCAACCAAGAATGAGAAATAATCAAACTCAACATCATCCCAATTCATTTTCATGTAAAGAACTCATATTCAAGCAATATCAGTCAATTAAAGGAAACAATATTAATAATTAATAATACCTAATCATACAATAATCTGGCAAGAAAACGAATGAATCATTATGTGTACTGGAAGTATATATGTATTGACATTACTGGAACTAGATTAACCTGATATCAAATAGATTTTAAGTAAATTAGGTTAATTAATACAAAGTAAATATATATCAGAGTACTCCAAGGTTTAATGTTAAATTAATATTGGGTATTAGAAGTAAAAGTTCAGTGATCCTCCCATTAAGCATGTACTTGAATAACAATCTTAAATCTTAAATGGTCAAAGCACATGAACTTTTGCATATAATTATTTAACATGAACCAAGAAATTTTTCCAACATTCTCAGGTGTTATTAAGTGTTAAGACTAAGCAATTTGTTGACATTGACAACTAGCATACTCTGGCTTATTAACTTTTATGTTTTATCTTAAAAATATGTTAATGTCCAATCTAACATAATGATTATGGGGAGCACATAGGTTCTGTAATAACGAGAGCACAATTTTTATTTCCTAGAATCCAAAAGAATCTTAAGAAATAATCTAGCTAGACCTTAGCTTTGTAGGGTATGACATGGAATTGCAAATGAGAACCTCTGAGCTTCGTTCGTAATAAAGTGGCTATGGATAAAGTTCTAATCTTGAATTTTAAAGATATATTGGGAGAAAATTCAATTTAGAATACTACACAATTTTTCCAAGAAAAAAATCCACTCACCGATTCCAAAACTGGCTTAGCTTCCTTCCGTTTTTTTTTTTCTTTTTCCTTCCTTGTTGGGTCTCTGAGGTTTTCATATATGTAGCAGCAATGTAAAGCTTTATCCTTATCTAAAAACAATATTTAATTATGTCATTCATCTATTAGTCATGATACGTATCATTCCCTTAATCACTAGGTGTAAAGTTAGAGTGCAGGTGGCATTTGGTTGTACCTTTCCTACTACTCTTAAGTAGATTATACATATCTATATATTAATATATGTATATTTTGATATTTACAAAACTAGTTTATAAAATTAAGCATCAAATGAATATACGTATTTGTTTAATTTGTATATATAATATTATGACATGTCTCTTAGTTTAATCAAGGCTTCAACGCTTTCCAACAGGATACGCGACATTCTATATATACTCTAAAATAAATATTTGTATGTACTCGAACATAATATTATAAAAAATACCACACAAAACAAATCCATGTACAAAATTTACTATTATACAAGTAGTCGAAATTTCGGGGTTCTACATGAAAGGCAACCTCGGATCGGATGGAGTAATTGTCAATCGAGGAATTAATACCTTTTGACCCAAATTGTTTCCTGTCAGAATCTTTGCCTCCAAAACGCGATCACCAAGCTTTGTAACAACCAACCTAGTGTCGTTGCATAAACCAAGTGAATGGTCTATATTCCTCAACAACATCACCGGAGTTCCAACTTTCAACTTTAACTCATGATTCGGCACTCCAGAACACCTGATTGTGTTCAAAAACTCTAGTGCGTGCACATCCTGCAATAGGTCAACATTTGAATCTGATTTGCACGCGCTGTCAGAGATCAAATATATCTTACATTCCCCTTCATTCAATGAAGTCATATATTCATTTACAGAATCGACCACATAAAGTATTGGTGCAAGTATGGCGCGACCCTCCAAATAAACTGAGCATTCATTAGTCTTACCAAACTGTGGATATGTGTTTTCTACAATTGTCGCAATAGGGTCCCCATCACATTTCAATAATACATCATCAGGAATTTCAATATCAACAATACCATCATTCGGACCTCCAACTGATCCATCTCCTATGCTCGCGATCCATTCTGAAAACTTCTTCAATTCAAGATACTCAGAATCTGAATTGAGATGTTGTAGCATCATGTTCTTGGTTAACCTCAAAATCGTGCAATACCTCCATAAACGTGAAGTATTGATCATCGCACGAACTATGTCTTGTCTGGTGCCTTTTGGAACCACAGGTAAGATTTGTCGAAAATCCCCACCGAGCACCACTGTTTTGCCTCCAAAGGGTTGATCTGAGCTATTTGGATTGTTGCATCTCATAATATCTTTCAGTGATGTATCCAAAGCTTCAAAATAATGTTTATGCATCATGGGGGCTTCGTCCCAAATTATCAGCTGTGCATGTACTATTAGTTCTACAAGCGGACTACCTTGAGATATTTTGCACGTTGATTCTTCAGTAAGAAGGAATGGAAGTTTAAACCTTGAATGACCAGTTCTTCTGTTTGGCAGAAGAAGCAAAGTTATGCAGCTAGACGCTATATTCAGAACAATTCCACCCCTAGACCTTATGGCAGAAAGTGTTCGCCACACAAAAGTTTTTTGCAGTGCCTCCATATCCATATACGAAAAATATATCACCCTTCTTCGAATCAACTGAGTCCATAACTTTATCATAAATATGTCGTTGCTCACTGTTCAAACTTTCAATCAGATTTCTGTGTTCTTCGCTCAATTCTTGACGATCGTATTGCATTTCATCAGAAATAAACTTATTGTGAAAGATATCACAACTGATGACATTTGGTACTGGCATCTCCGGATAATCCTTTAAACTTTTTCCGAGCTTCTGCAACAACTTCTCAACTTCTAGTAATGCGAGATATTTTATTTCATCATCACTCAGATTCAATTCTGAAAAATATCAAATGAATCAGTTAGTTGGATCAATTAAAATATAGCAAAATTTTAATAATTCTATATAATAACATTATTCACAACAATTTGTCTATACTTGATACCTTTATATTTTCTGAGTTGGCGTTGTTTGTATAAAACATCATCCGATAAATATTTCTAATATTTTTCCCAAACATATTCTGGACGGCTCAAAGAGTCTGAATAAAGCAAAGTAGTAAACAAACCTCTTACGGACTGTGCAGATACCCAATAGCTTGCCTCAGTAATACCGTCCACGTTGCATGAAAATTTTGGATTTTTCTTGTTTTAATCCGACACAGTATTGCCTTCCTTTATTCCTTATAATTGCATCATTTTGCTCTTTTTGTGTATCTTGATAAAATCATTCCAAAACTTCATAGGTATAGGTTGTTGATCAAAAAAAAAATATATATATTAATAAAAAACTCTCAACACCAAATAAACATACGATAATGCGAACTTACATAAATATTTATTATATATATATATATATATATATATGTGTGAATAAATACTCACCAAGCGAGGTTTATTTATATGTGACTTTGAGATAATCAATTGAAAAGTTGGATTCTCAACAACTGGATTCTTAACAGCATCCACCTTAATGTCATCATCGTCAGAATCATCGTTGCCCGTTACACACGTATTAATTAAATCAATCAATTAATTTACAATTAAAGAGAAATATCATATATATATATATATATATATATAATTTAAACTATAATATATTACCTGAACTAATATCAAATACACGTATAATCGGGTACATATCCATTCTCGCACATGAATCATCATCAAAAAATATTGACACATCAAAAATGTTGTTGGCATGATAAGAGAAAATAATCAATTCACCATCTGAAAGTCCGTTATCATGGACGAATTTGCTCCATCCATCCGTAAAATAGAATGCGCTATAGGGGCAGACCATTTTAACCGTCCAAGTATGTCCATTCACATTATGCATGACACAATTTAATGGTGCTGCCGAATTTGCATGGAAGACGCTGACACAAAAAAATTAATATAATTACAATTTGTATTTCGATATATAATTGGACAATATAAGAAACCATTATAAGGAGGTAGAAGTTTAATTTAATTTTTTTCTAGTTTTTTTTTTGCCGAAAAAATGGGGGATATATCAAAATACTGTTAACAGGGAATGTAGCAATGCAATAATTACTTAAAAAGCAAACAACATCGAAGTTTCTATCAGGAAAAATGAAAACGGAATAAAAAAAAACTTAAAATCTAATGTAACAGAAAATAAAAAAATCGCCCATTATATAAGAAAGTGGAAGTGCCTTCGAAATAAATTGAGATTCGACTGATAACTGACAATTAAGACACAAGTGATAGAAGGCACACCACTATAACGTAACACTGCACATGAGTTATTCTTAATTTAGCCACCTAAATATATCATCATTTGTAATTAGTGGACAACCATATATAGTTGTTGGCTACTGAAATCAGAACAATAATACAATATAAGGAATAAAAACAATATCGAAGCGTTTGTAAAAAGCAAACAATAATTACGTAAAATACGACGAATGTAACAAAAAATATGCTAGTATGAGGAATAATACAAAAACAAATAAATCATACAAAAAAAAAAACTTAAAAAAATACAACAAAACTATAAAAAATAATAAAAAAAAGGAACTCACCACATCCTTTCCGTACAAATCTACAATATAGTGTATATAAAAACCCTTCCTTATTGCAGTATTCGAGTTCAATACTGACGGTGTTGGCGGGACACTTGATGAAAACGGAAATAGAGGAGAACGCGAAGATGAAGCCATATTTTGTTTAGGCTTCGAATTTAAGATCAACAATATGAGAAAAGTGATGAAGATATGTAGAAGAACAATAAAAGTGATGAAGATATGTTTTGAAATAAATAAAAGTGATGAAAATATATAAAAGAAAATAAGAACTCACGTTTAATTGTTTAGCTTTAGTTCATTCATATAATTATGGTGGAAAAAATTACCATATATATATACATGTCTTATAATGTAATTATTTTTAATTATATTACAATTATCTTCTTATAATACATTCCTAAAATAGAATATATAATAATTACCATTTATAATTTATAACAATTACCATTTATAATTTATAATAATTACCATATATAATTTATAATAATTACCATTTATAATTTATAATAATATATATAATATTTAGAATTCTTACCTAATATAATAGACAGAAAGAGCGGGAATTTTTTTTTCCGAACTTTGCTATTATATATATATAGATAACTAATTTTAAAAGTGGATGTTCTCAAACATTATGTGTAACAATTACCCATTTGGAAAAGAAACATACTTCTCACCACATTACAATATCAAAAAGGGCCACGGTGCTCGCTTAGTTTTCTAATTTGCGCCACGTCACGACTATGCAAATCTTTTCATTAGTATTTTTGGAATATTGCTCACTCGTTTGCAAACTCAAAACACTTAATCCAAAATAACTAAAATTGAATAAATTATTTGTTATACTGATACTACTAAAAAAGCACAAATCACTTCAAGTTAATATTTCTAATAAGTTAGTTCAACTTCTTCTCCAGAGGTGAAAAATTCTTCGTCGGGAACTTGACTACAACACCAGCAAACGTTAAACGAGCCTTGGGGTTGTCCCAGGTAGGCCCTTTCGACGCTCAAATCAGCACGTATAGGAGAATAATTCCAGAGCAAAGGACAACAATTGAGATTAATGAATTCTGAATACATACAAATAACAATGACATACATTTTTATACCTGAGTTGATGGGTCGTATAGACTCTGCGTGATAATATAAGCCGCACGAGTCGATATGGACTACGTGAACTAGATAATTATATTTGTGACCCAATAATAATTAATAATACAAGACAGTTAATTAAGTAATTTAGAATTAAATAAATGTATAAAAAAAATAATAATAATTAGAAAAAGTCGAATTTGTCCCCAACATACTCAAACAAAATTTCAAGTATCTTTTGCAAAAACTATCAGAACGAGTAAACATAATCTTTCATAGTTGGGTTTGCAAAATCACGAGATAACATATTATAATTAAAAAATTTATCAGCAATTCCACTAAACATACTTCATATGTATAAAAAAAGAACACATTGTTTTGATGCCATTTTTTATTGCCCACTTGATGTGTTGCACGTGAATATCATGATCATAATAATAGATTTTATAACAAAAAGTCATAATATATATTTCACCTTTAACTCATTTCAGAGTCGTGGGAGCCTTTAGACAATGAAGCGGTCGCCCTGGGCCCTAAGCTACGTAGGATCCTAATTAGAAAAGTGATTTTAATAGTTTAATATATATATGTGTGTGTGTTTAGCTTTGGAGTTGAAAATACAAAATTAATTTAGGCACAAAATTGGAAAAACTTATTTTTTTTTCTTTTTTTTACCACTAAACAGATTTCACCTGATTAAGAATAAAAGAAAACAAGCTTGACTTGCCTTTTGGAATATCCTGCTATATTGCTAATTTAGAGGCATTTTAATGATGATAATTATACCAAATTAACATAAGATATCATTTTATGGAGAAGTTCTCTGAATTCAAGAATCCATACCAAAAATAGAAAATTGGTGAAATTGAGTCATTGTTTCTTAACACCATAAAAAGGCGGATGAAACATAAATTATTCTCATCTTCCAATTTTCATATTATGTTATATGTATATAACAAGGTATTTGTTTTCTCCAATTTCTTGATGATTTCTCTCTAATAAAATTATCTCATATATTGTCTGTGTCTCTCAAGCTAGATTTTGTTCTTATTATTGTCAATTCTTCTCTTCCAAACCAAGGGGTAATAATTTTTTTGTTTGCCTGTTATTATAATATAATATCATTCGTTTGTTTTATAACAAAAATATAAAATTTAGTTATTCTCTTTGATCGACATCAAATTTTTATTTTTCTCATCCTCACATTAGTGAAAAGATCACACATTCAACTGAAGAGTTTATTTGTGTTATTTTTGTATATATATTGGACAATCTATTTCCTTTTATTGAGAGAGTTTTTTAACAATTATAGAATAGGGAACAATATTTGGTTTTCTAGTTGAAGCCCAAAAGTTTACTATTTTCAATGATGATGAATTGAAAAATTATTGTATTAATCTTCCACAATTCTTTAATTTCAGTGAGTATGTTGATATTACTATCATGATTTTATTTTCAATATTGAAGGTATTAAAATAAGTACTAACAAAAGAAACCAATACTCTAATAAATGTATTAAATTATATCATAAGATTATATTTTTCTCCAAATGTATAGATTGCTTACACGATATTACTGACAACACATGTAACTTTTGCTACCGCCAAAAGGAGTTTTTCAAAATTAAAATTGATTAAATTCAATTTGAGATCAAGCAAGTTACACAACCGATTGAATGGACTATCTATATTATTTATTAAGAGTGAAATGTTAAATTTAATTGATTATATTACTTTGATAAGTGATTTTGCAACTAAAAAAGCTAGAAAATTAAAAGGGAAAATTACACAGAATACGCTGATTTTTGTACCATTACCATACAATACGTTCCAATTACTCTTGTGCCTATTTTTTTACTTTTGTACCTAAATTTTTTTTACGCTCCTTGCTATTTTTTGATTATTTTTATTTTTTTTTCGTTTTTTTTGTTCATGCATTGTTTTATATGTTATATAAGTTGTTTCGAGGTTGTTTAAATTTGTTTCTTTATTGTTTCTATGTTGTTTCTTTGTTGTTTCGATGTTTCAAAACAACTTTAACCTATTTTTTATACTGTTTTTTATTCATATATTATTTTGTACATTGTTTCTATTGTTTCGGTATTGTTCTATAATATTTTTAATGTTGTTTTAATAATTATTTTTGTTGTTTTCATGTAGTATTCAATGTGTAAATACAATTTTTACCTATTTTTAGGCTCTTTTTATTCATGTTGTGTTTTAAATATTTTTACGTTGTTTCTGGGTTGTTTCCATACCCTTTTTAATGTTGTTCTGATATTTCTTTGTTGTTTCAATGAAGTTTTCGATGTTTAAATACAATTTTTTTACCTATTTTTATTAAAAGAAACATGTTAGAAACAATGTTGAAACACAGAAACATGTTTGAAACATGTTTGAAACATGTAAGAAACAATGTTGAAACATGTTAGAAACAATGTTGAAACAAAGCGTACAATTTTCCGGGAATTTTCGCTGGAGCGTATTATTGTGTAAAAAAAGAGCGGGGAGCGTAAATTAGGTAAAATTGCACCAGGAAGCATAAATTTAGGTAAAATTGCACCGGAAAGCGTAAAAGGCTGACATTAACTTAAAAAAAGTGGGTATTTTTGTCAATTGCCCAAATTAAAATGAGGATTAATGATACATGAAACTAGGCCCACCTAAAATTTGGCCTAAGGCCTCAAAACTTCTACACACGGTTCTGACTCATTTACAATAGTTATTTTATTTGATTTGAGTTCAACAAAATATCTATCCATAATTATTTGAGAAAGATGAATAAACTATAAGACCACGCTATAACCGTTGCATGACATATGCATTTAATTGAGAATATTTAAAGCATTCACGAACTATGATGCATAAGAAAATATATCAACACAAATGAGTGAAATATTTAGCTAAAAAAATAATGAATATTCAAACTTAAGAATAAGGTTAACTAGAAAGAATTAGGGGTAATTTGTAAAAAAATACCATAGAGGTTCAATTTAATTATATAAACAAACCCTATTATCTTTCAAAATTACAAATACCCCCTTAACATTTGCTTCTATTTTACAAATTGCACCTTCTTGAGGGGATATTTGTTAAATAAATCAAACCTCGTGGAGGTAAATGAACTGACTATTTGACAAACAACTCATGAACAAGCTTGGATAGCGTTCATTTATGTTCATCTATTTAGTTAAATGAACATATAATGACCAAATTTTAGGGCTCGTTTAATAAACGAACTAGCTTGAACAATTGTATACTCGTTCATTAATAGCTCGTGAACAAGCCCGTTTAGTGTTCCTTTATAAAATATTTATGAACAAACTCATGTAGTGTTTGTCCATAACTATTTATTAAGAAGCTCGTTACGGGCTCGAGCAATAGCTCGACTATGATTCAATCAATAATAAAATAATATTATTTATTTAAAATACTTAATTTTGAAATTAAAACTTTAAATAAAAATTAAATATAATTGAAAAGTTAAACATATATAATTCTAATAATATTGTATAATATAGTCTATAATTCTATAATATGAAAAAAATTTAAAGTTACAAATATTAAAAAATTATCATTCACATATGAATTAAAGTTGAATTTTTTCACAAACATGCAATGAATACAAACCGTCAAATGTAATTTTGTTTGTTTGTTTGTTTATTGTTCACAAACAAAATTATTCATTGTTCACGAATGCGCTATGTCCACGAACTCGAATACGACTACTTACACGAATATGTTTATGAATAAATTCAGACACTAAATTATTTTTCAAACGAATACAAACAAACTTTTTAAAACATGAAGAGAGCTTGGCTCGAGCTCGAGCTCGAGCTCGTATAAAATTAAACGAACATTTGGCAAACAAGCTAAAGTTCGGCTCGGCTCGTTGACAACCCTAATCAAGGACTCCTAATGTAATCCATGTAAGCATTTCCGAATCTACGATTAGAAATCCAAACTTTTTTATTTTGAACTGGGAATGATGTTTAATACTTGAATGTATTCGTGACAAACAAAATTAAACAGATGACAAAAGGATGGAATCTTTTAACAAAAGGGAGAAATCAAGGAGAGAGAGAGAGTATATGGAGCCCAAAACTTTGCCTTATAATCAGTCAAGAATTAGGGATGTTTCTTGAATGTATTCGTGACAAATGGGGCGGGTAACGGGTATTGAGTTTTAGACGGGCGGGACAAAAGGATGGACCCATATAATTTTTATTTTATTTTTTATATATAATGAATATATTGTATTATTCTTGTTCAAAGACTCTTGATTTATATATGTTGGTGTTTATTTCATAATTTATATAATATCTACAAAATTATATAAATAACATAAATTTTGAGTGCATTATTTTAAGTAAAAATCGTAAAAAATTGGCCAAATATATGAAGTTGGCGGGTCTAATGGGTCTAACGGGTCTTACCCGCAAGACACGGGTATGGGTCTAGATGAGGTGGGGCGGGTATGGGTATGGGTATTGTATTTTCTTTGCGGGTCTTATAATCCCTAGTCAAGAATTCTATCTCAATCAAAAACTCTTAATGGGCCTCTCCTATGTGCCCATTTATAGACTTGGGCTTGAACGTTAGTTAGATTTAAATAAATTCATTTTAATTGATATTTATCGATTAGTTGATTAATTAAATTCATTTAATTGACATTCATCAATTAAACATGCTTAATCCAATTTATTAATCCAAAAATTGTTAATTAACTCCTTCTAGACAACTTAATTGTATTTAGTCCAATCTAATTGGACTAATTCAATATATTAGTTTTTTCACTCCCCATGAGTCTTTAAGTAGGTCCAATTGCATATTCATATTACTTAATTCAATAATTTAGGGCTTATGACAGAAATACCCACCTTTTAAAGTCAATGTCAGCCTTTTATGCTTCCCGATGCAATTTTACCTAAATTTACGCTTTCCGGTGCAATTTTACCTAAATTTACGCTTCCCGCTCTTTTTTTACACAACAATACGCTCCAGCAAAAATTCCCGGAAAATTTTACGCTTTGTTTCAAACATGTTTATGTGTTTCAACATTGTTTCTAATATGTTTCTTTTAATAAAAATAGGTAAAAAATTGTATTTAAACATCGAAAACTTCATTGAAACAACAAAAAAATATCAGAACAACATTAAAAAAAGTATGGAAATAACCCAGAAACAACGTAAAAAATATTTTAAACACAACATGAATAAAAAGAGCTTAAAAATAGGTAAAAATTGTATTTACACATTGAATACTACATGAAAACAACAAAAAAAATTATTAGAACAACATTAAAAATATTATAAAACAACACCGAAACAATAGAAACAATGTACAAAATAATATATGAATAAAAAACAACATAAAATATAGGTTAAATTTATTTTGAAACATCGAACAACAAAGAAACAACATAGAAACAATATAGAAACAATAAAGAAACAAATTTAAACAACCTCGAAATAACTTATATAACATATAAAACAATGCAGGAACAAAAAAGAACGAAAAAAAAATAAAAATAATCAAAAAATAGCAAGGAGCGCCAAAAAAAATAATTTAGGTACAAAAGTAAAAAAATAGACACAAGAGTAATTGGAGCGTATTGTATGGTAATGTTACAAAAATCAACGTATTCTGTGTAATTTCCCCAATAATTTAATTAATATCCATTGGGCCGTTTAGGAGCTTGGATAGGGCAGGAATAACAATATAATCCATACAAAGCTTTTGTTTGGGGACTTGATGGGTCATGGGGGTTGTATCACGCTATCCTAGACCTGGCCCATTTCACACTAAATTCTCATCCCACTTTTACCCCTTTTTTATGACATTAAAGTCGGTTATACCCCTTCTTTTTTGGTTTTCAGGTCTGCTTGCAGCTTACCACAAAGGTAGAGTAGGGCTGTAAATAAACAGAGATTTGGGCAAATAGCTCGTGAACGAGCTCGATTAGCGTTCGTTTATGTTCGTTTATTAAGCTTAATGGACATAAACGAACAAGAAAATTTATTCGTTTATGTTTATGAACTGTTCACAAATATGTTCATTTAGTGTCCGTTTGATTTTGTTTATTATTCATTTTTTAATTGTTAATTATACATTTACTGCTTAATATTCATTACTTTATTATGAAAAATAAGTTTATTTTAGTTTAATATTAACCTATTTATATTTTTAATCATCATAGTGTTCATTTATTTTGAGTTGAGTGTTCATGAATAAGGTGTATTTATCTTTTTTATACACATATTGATATAGTTGTTCATGAACAATTAATGAGCATGTTCATGAATCGTTCGTGAACATGTTCAATTATTAAACAAACGAACACAAACAACCTTTTAAATAAATTAACGAACACAAACAACCCTCGTTCGTTCGAGCTCAGTTCGTTTACAACCCTAGCCTAAATAAGAGCAATAACACCAAATACCAATGTATCAACACTTTGCTTTCTATTTCAAAAAAAAAACACTTTGCTTCTGTGAGAAAATAAATACACACCATTTCAGACTTCCAGTGCTGACAAATCAAATACATACACATTCAAAAATAATATTCGGACAAAGAACAAAATGAATTGGTCAAAAATGCATAAATTTATTCATCTTGGTTTCCCTATGTCCATGTCGGTATGTCTACCTACAAGTATTTATAACAGTCCCGTAATTTCCGATTTACTTCTTTTTTTAGGGGAATTTCTAATTCACCAAAGGTTGCCTCGTTGAAGTGTTGTGGAATTGTTGTGCCTTGGATATCTCCAATGACTTAATTCTAAAACCTATAAAAACTTACTTTTTGGAGGACCTCATATTACTACATCATAAAATCCTAAACAATAAAAACCCAATTTTTTTCTCTACAATCCAAAAACCTCTAATAACTTCTTGGTGGACCCTACACTTATCACCGTCACACGTCCAAACCACTACTATTTTTCTTCTTTTTAAATATAAAAATTGTGAACAAGCGTCAAGTGGTACCATGACGAAGGTACCGCTTTTTTGGGGAAGGGAAAAGCTTTACCCCACAATGGGGTCAGCTCTTTGGGTGAGGGTTTTTAAACTCCAAAAACTTCTCTAAAAAGCAGGGCGTAGACAAAGGAGGGCCTCCTAGGCCCCCCCGCACACCCAAAAAATTGTTTTTTTCCCTTTATTTCTATGAAAAAAAATAAAAAAAAATTATATATGTATTTTTTAAGGGGAAAAAATAGTTGAGCTAAGGGAAAATTTTTTTGGGCTAGGGGTAACCATGTGGGCTGGCTACGCTCCTGCTAAAAAGTCCCCACTCCTGATGCGCTTAGTACTATTATTTTCTAAAATCAGGTTTCTTCTTTTGCTAAGTTTATATGGATTAGTAGTAATGTATTCCTGGTTCAAACCAGTAATAAACACTTTGTATGCATATAAAGTCGTTCTAAACCATAAATTTGCACAAAAAAACTAAACATTTGGCATATGTGCTTCGGGTGTTAAGAGAAACATGCTTTAAATCGACGGGTTATCTTATTTTGGGTTCCTTTGTGAATATAATTATGCATCTTTGGGACAACTTGAAATGCAACTAAGGTCTGAGTTTGGAACTGATGATATATAAAAATTAAGGACTAATCTGAGGACTTACAACGCCAAGGAGGAGATCCAAAGTTAATCAAGGAGTTAGAACGATTGATCTAAAGATTCGAGGTTGACCGGACGTCGGCGTAAACCTGCCAAACATAACCCCGGGGTGGTTCCAGGGGTAGATACTCCGATGCTTAAGTTAGTGTTTTCTCGTAGAGATTGTGAGTAGTGAGTTTTTTTTGTATCCCCCTTACCTAGAGCCAATGTCCTCTTTTATAGACCTTGGTTACCTACCTGGCCAAGGATTCCTCCCGAGGTTAGACTCCTTAGCGATTCTTCCGAGGTTGGACTCCTCAGTCAGTTAAGATAAGTCTTATCACTAGATGCTCCTCGGTCAGTTAAGATAAGTCTTATCTCCAGATAGTTTCCATCTTAGTGGTATACGTATCACGTCATCACACTGCCACGTGTCGATGTCAGAATTATCCTCATCATTTGCCCCTCACTTCTTGTGCATGCAAGTTATGGCACAGACAAAAAAGGTTTAAAGTGATGTCTTATTTCCCCAAGCACTGGGAATGTTATATCCCACAGGCCCGGGAAGGTGGTTTAAATGTGTTGCCTCCAGGGTGGATATGCCTAAATGAGAGTATGTTTCATTCGCGTCTGAGGTTTCCTCTTCATCCTACCATCATAGAGATACTTCATTTTTATGGTCTCTGTCCTGTCCAACTCACTCCTAATACTTGGAGGGTTGTCGTAGAATTTATTATTCTGGCAGCTTCAGTACCAATCTTTGTGAATGACGCCGTCTTTGCTTCCATCTATAGGATTCAACAGCATCCCAAGTTCAAAGGCTTATGGTAATTTGTGTCTAGGAGTAAAACTAAGCCTCTACAAAACCCAAGGGTTGGAGGTCAAAATATTTTTACGTTTCACAAGAGTGTCCTTGAGGCTTCCCTTTTGAGTAGAACTATAGCGACTCTCTTCCTTCCCCGCCTAAGCTTAGCAAAGATGAAAAACAAGCTAGGTTGGCACTTAATTATCCGAGGTCCCGTAAGCTTAGATGAGCTTATCACTGAAGATAACTTGGTAGCAGGAGGGCTTAGTCATTTTCACCCCTCCTTGGCCGTAGACCTTAGTATGCACTTGCTACTTTTACTTTGTTCTTTCATATGTATATTTACCACTCAGCTCACATCTCACTCTTATGTTCTGCAGGAATAGAGGTTAACAAGGTAAGGAAGATAGACAGGACTAAGATCTTGGCCCGAGCAGCTCAGAGACAAGCATCTGGTCAACATTCAAAAACAATCTATACTCCCTCATTATGGGAAGTCCAAACCTATGCCTAGGCCTCGACTTCTCTTTCTCACCTAGGTGCGCATGAGGAAGGAGAGAGTTTAGATACTCACTTTGGTGCCAAGGACCCTGATGCTCTTATGATTGGCAACGTGGACCACGCATTTGGGAGCGTCGGGGGTCATTCTCTTAATAAGTTTTTTCCCTGAGTGGAATGTACGAAGGTGATTCTATGTTCAACCAAACCACTGCTATAGAGATGATGTGCAATCTTTTGCCTCCTGGCGATAAGACCAAGGTCGTAGAAGATACTTCTGAAGCATTGTCATACAATGGCTATGATCTTCCAACCAAGGTATTCTTCCTTTCAATCTTGAGCATATTTTTTCTAAGCATTTGCTAATGACTTTGTTCATATTTTAGCTAGTCCTCACTCGACCAAGGTATGGTGTCCAAGATCAACCATGGATCCAAGAGGATTAAGGAGCTGATCCTGGAGCTGGAGAGTGAGAGCGATCATAGGTTTTAGGATGAGATAGCGTTGGACAAAAAGACGGTGAAGTGAATTGTTTGACAGAGAGTCTTGCGTTGCTGGAGTTGAAATAAAGAAAGTATCTCAGCAAGCTGGTGAGGCCAACCAAAGAGCTAACGAGGCCAACTAGAGGGCTGATGATGCAATAAAAGCCAATGAAGCCATGGAGGACACACTCTTACATCATTGGTTAGAAGAGTATGACGTTTGCAAGCAGACAGTTCTCAGTATCGATCCGTCCTTTGAAGCCACTTGGTTCTGTCGTTCCCAGATTCTACTGGCAATGGCCCGATTGATGCTTGATGACCATTGGTTGTATTGCTTCATCAACCCTCTAGTTGGCCTCATCAGCTCTATGGTTGGCCTCACCAGCTTGCTAATATACTTCCTCTATTTTCAACTCCAGCAACGTAAAACTCTCAGTCAAATGATTCACTTCAGCCGTGTTTTTGTCAAACGTTATCTCAGCCTGAAACCTATGATCGCTCTCACTCTCCAGCTCCAGGATCAGCTCCTTAATCCTCTTAGATCCATGATTGATCTTGGACACCATACCTTGGTGAGTGAGGACTAGCTTAAATATGAACAAAATGATTAGCAAAGGCTTAGCAAAAATATGCTCAAGATTGAAAGAAAGAATACCTTGGCTAGGAGATCATAGCCATCGTATGACAATGCTTTAGAGGTAGCTTCTACGACCTTGGTCTTATCACCAGGAGGCAAAAGATTGGACATCATCTCTGTAGCAGTGTTTCGATTGAACATAGAATCGCCTTTGTATACAATCTACTTAGGGAAAAACTTACTAAGTGAATGACCCCCGGCGCTCACAGATTTGTGGTCCACGTTGTCCATCATAAGAGCATCGGGGTCCTTAGCACCAAAGTGAGTATTTGAACTCTCTCCTTCCTCATGCACACCTAGGTCAGAAAGAGAAGTCGGAGGCCTAGGCATAGGTTTGGACTTCCGCAGAATGAGGGAGTAAGATTCTTTTTGAAGGTTGACCAGATGCTTGTCTTTGAGCTGCTCGGGCTTAGATCTTAGTCCTGTCCTCCATTCCTGCAAAACAAAATAGTGAGACATTAGCTGAGTGGTAAATATACATATGAAAAAACAAAGTAAAAGTAGCAAGTGCATACTAAGGTCTACGACCAAGGAGGGGTGAAAATGACTAAGCCCTGCTGCTATCAAGTTATCTTCAGTGATAAGCTCATCTAAGCTTACGGACCTCGGATAATGAGTGCCAACATAGCTTATTTTTCATCTTTGCTAAGCTTAGGTGGGGAAGGAATAGAGTCGTTGTAGTTCCACTCTGAAGGAAAGCACCAAGGACACTCTTGTGAAACGTAAAAATATTTGGACCTCAATCCCTTGATTTTTGTGGAGGCTTCCATAAGAGGCTTAGGTTTACTCCTAGACACAAAGTACCATAAGCCTTTGACCCTGGGATGTTGTTGAATCTGATAGATGGAAGCAAAGATAACGACAACGACATTCATGAAGATTGGTATTGACGCTGCCAGAATAATAAATCCTACGACGACCATCCAAGCATTAAAAATAAGTTGGACAGGACATATACCATAAAATTGAAGTATCTCTATGATGGTAGGGTGAAGAGGAAACCTTAGACCCAAATGAAACATACTCTCATTTAGGCATAGCCACCCTGGAGGCAACATATTTAAACCACCTTCCCCAGCTTGTGGGATATAACATTTCCAGTGCCTGGGGAAATAAAACATCGCTTTAAACCTTTTTAATTCTCCTATAGTAAGAGTTGAAATTACATTCTCGGGATCAAAAACCGGAGATTTATGAGTATTTTGGCGATACTTGGCTAGAAGAATACAATCCGAGGGTCCATTTTCATGAGACATGGTCAAGAATTTGAGAGCTAAGGACTCACTTCACGGCCTTGATTTGATTCCCAGGGAGCAAAATCTACAACCTGAAAGTGACGAGAAAGGTTTAACCTACACTCCAGCTGATGAATATACCAAATTGAAATGAGTTGAAAGGATTATCAGAGGCTTGGTTCAAAGAATCTGAGGTTAGGCCTTGGCATATATAACAAGGTCTACTAAGAGTTTGTCCAAAAAACTTCTGGTGAATTCACGTGAGCATATTTTGCTATTCTAAGGTCTTGTAATACATGTTAACTTATTTGCCAAGTATGGACAAGCTAAGGACTAACTTTTAGAATCTAGGGAGACCAAACATTCATGTGAATGCACAAAAATCCAAAGTCATCACAATCATGTCTTCTATTTTCAAAAAAGAAAAATGGAAAAATTCGAAGAAAAAAAATATCGAAAAAAAACTTTCGAAAAAAAAAATTTCGAAAAAAAAAATTTCGAAAAAACATTTTGCAAAAAAATAAATAAAAAATAAAAATTGAAAAAAAAAAAGTCAAGCTTCTACAAGTCCAAGGACTCATTTGAGGTCCTAGGACTATTGCCAAGGTCTCCAAGGCACAAGTTGTTTCTCAAGTTTATTGGCTAAGGACTTTGCCAAGGTCCTAGGACAATTGCCAGTGTCTTCCAGGCACAAGTTGCTTCTCAAGATTAGTAGCCAAGGATTTTGCCAAGGTCTTAGGACAATTGCCAAGGTCTCCCAGGCACAAGTTGCTTATCAAGATTAGTAGCCAAGGACTTTACCAAGGTCTCCCAGGCACAAGTTACTTCTCAAGATTAGTAGCCAATGACTTTGCCAATGTCCTAGGACAATTGCCAAGTTCTCCCAGACACACGTTGCTTCTCAAGTTTATTGGCTAAGGACTTTGCTAAAGTCCTAGGATTATTGTCAAAGTCTCCCAAGATCAAGTTGCCACTCAAGATTATTGGCTAAAGACTTTGCCATGGTCTCCCAAAATTGAGTTTATGACAAGCTCATTTATTAGTGGTACACCTATCACTTCCTCACAATGCGACGCGTCGATGTCAGAATTATCCTCATCACTTGAACGTGACACGTGTACCACTAAGATGACAACTATCTGGAGATAAGACTTATCTTAACTGACCGAGGAGCATCTAGTGATAAGACTTATCTTCACTGATCCCGAGGAGTCCAACCTCATAAGAATCGCTAAGGAGTCTAATCTCGGGAGGAGTCCTTGGCCAGGTAGGTAACCAAGGTCTATAAAAGAAAACCTTGGCTCTAGGTAAGGGGGATATAAAAAAACTCACTACTCACAATCTCAACGAGCAAACACTTGTAAGTCCAAGCGGCTACGATAATCTAGAGGGGGGGTGAATAGATTATCTCCATCTTTTCGATTTCGCCCTCTTTTTTTAACCAAATGCTCAAACACAATAATAAAGGTGCGGAATGTAAACAACACATGTCGATTTATAGAGGTTCAACCCACCTAGGGCCTAATCCTCTACCACCCCAGTATATCCGGGATGGATTTCAAAAAGAAAAAAGATTTTATTAATTTACCACAAATTAATACAACACCAACTTACAACAACACCTTGAAGAGCACCACACTCTTAGTCAACACCACCTTTGAGATTACCACAATCTCCAACGGCACCTTGTGAAGATTACCACAATCTCCAACGGCACCTTGTGAAGATTACCACAATCTTCAACCTTGAAGAATACCAAATTCTTCAACACCTCAACAAGAAGATTACCACAATCTTCTCACACCTAACACCTAGATCACCCAAGTGTGCTCTTACCACAAGAACACTCACAAGGATATCTTGTGTTGAATGATAACCCAAAAATTCAAGATTACAACTCGATAATTGATAATACAATAGAGTGCAAGTGTAATCAAGAATAGCGTAGACCTCAAGGATGTGAAAGTGAATAGCTAGGCAAATTACAACAAGAAATAAGACAATGTAGGAACAAGTGTATTCTTGAGTATATCTTGTTGTGTTGTAGTTTTCTCTCTTATAGTGTTGCTTCAATTCTTCCTCTATTTATAGAAGATGTCTTGTACATGATAGGCTCCTCTTGGGGACATGAATTCTGTAAAAAAATTGCAAGACAATTGAAGAAAAGAGCTGTTAGAAATCAATCCCATAAATTAAGGAAAAGATGTTTGCTGCACAACGGTTACATTTTTGCTGTCAAACTTAAGGGCGACCGGTCGCGCAGAAATAAGATTTGAAAAGAACGCAGCAAAATTTACACGGGGTGACCGGTCGGGGGGTCGACCGGTCGCCCTAGGGTGCGACCGGTCGCCCACTACGGTGACCGGTCACCTTGACCTATTTTTGAGGTTTCGCGAGTTCTGTTTCTGAAATGTGTTCCCAGGTACCGGTCGCTCTCTTTGGTCGACCGGTCGACCACCTCAATGATAAGTTGTCCGATTTTTGTCGAAAATAAACCTTAAGAAATACTCCGAAAAATTCGTAAAAATGTTTTAAACCGATCGGGAGTATTTAGGACAAAATTAGAAATATAGTTTTGATGAAATAACACATTAGTACAAAAAGTGTTGTCCGATATAAATTCCAATAAATACTCCGAAAAATTCGTAAAAACATTTTAGACCAATCAGGAGTATTAGGACAACATTTGGAAACTAAGTTTCCATGTAAAAACCCATTGACATAAAATCATTTAAAAGTGTTGTCCAATATTATTGAAAGTAAACTTGAGGAAATACTCCGTAAAATATTAAAACCATTTTAAATCATTTAGGAGTATTTGGACAACCTTTAAAAACATTGTTTTGGTGTAAAAACAAAATCATCAAAATCATGATAAAATCATTTATCAAACAATCTCCCCCTTTTTGATGATTACAAACCAAAACAATTTTAACGAGGTCGATTTTGAAAACAAAACAATTTTACCGGTTAAAGAGAACTATCCGTTGTGAGCGACAACATTCCATGCAATAAAAACACAAGGATGGGAGTAGAGATATTCAAACACATATAGCAAATGCTCCCCATATCAACATGCACAACAAGAGTTATATAGAAGCAACTAAATCAAAAGCTAAAGTCTTAGCTTTTCAATATTGAGCTTAAGTTTCAAAACTTAAAAGCTCCCCCTGTCAAAGAGACATCAATAGAAACATATACAAGTCCATACTACAACCAATGGACCACGAATCATACATAACCATAATACATCAAGTGGACATAATATGATCCACAACTTATGGCTTTACATAGCCACAACTTATAGCTTCTTTTCGTGAAGCTTATCTTAGCTTCTTTGAGCTAAAGAGCTTATAACCTGTTTCTCCCCCTTTGGAATCATCAAAAAGAATGTTAGCAAGATAAATACATCATATATACATATCAAAGTGCGCAACTAAACCGATGTACGAGCTAATTTGAACATTGAAGCTTATAAACCAAATAGAGAGGTAAAAGTCGAGTCATACGACTTGAAGAAGCTTATGAAAACTCATTTGATAAGCAAAACATGATCTCTATAAATATATAAGACTTTTGAAATCGAGAGAATCATGTAGGTGATGAATTTTTCATTGAAACGTTTTATCAAACACTTGGCGGGCGTCAAAAATTGAAAGAGATATATATAGCCCTTGTAAATGAAATCAAGCCAAGCTTTTCATCACCAAATGCGATTTAATAAAAATCATACATCAACAATCAATAAGCTCATTATAAACATATACAAATCTCATCAAGAAAATACATATATGTCAAGTTCTCAAGGGTTCAACCCAATTGAGATAAAGAAGTAGAATTCTTACCATTTAATCGGTGAATATGAGCAATGATGATGATAATCGAGCCTAAATACATCCAAGATATGAAATGTATGCAATAAAACAAATTTGGAGTGAAATTTGTGTGCAATTGACGAAGGGGACGATAAATGAACAAAATAAGCCAAAATGGCTAAGTCAGGAAACAGAACCATTTTTAACCAAAAAATCGTCCAGGGCGACCGGTCCAGGGCATGGGCGACCGGTCGATCTTGTGGGCGACAGGTTGGCCCCTGCCCTGGCAGCCCACTGTTTTGGTTCTGTTTTTGAAATTCCGAATTTGATCCAAAAATCCGATTTTTCGCCCCTAAGTTTTAAAAACGTGCAAAATGCAAACGTAGACCTCATTCAATATACATTATGTCATAATCAAGCTCGAAATGAGGTAAAATACTCGGCGGTTAACGATCAAAAAGTCCGCGAGTTATCCTTGAGACGAAATAAAACACATCTCAAGTTTTTGTTAAAACATGCAATCCCTTAACAATTATATCGAATCTCAATATGTTTAGTTCGATTATGACGAACTATATTTTGAATAATTTTCACCGGACTTGTTATCCCGAAAAATGAGAACGTTTTAAAGCTCTTGATAAACAAGTCATAAGAAGAAGTGCCTTACAAATATTTGAAAATTTCTTTTAACGGCACTTTAATAAGATTCGTTGGGATAGTTTTTGAAGTCGAGCATATATACATAAGGCATATGAAATGTCGAGTCTATAGGAATAATATAAGAAAACATACCTCGAATTTGTTTGTCAACCGACATGCCTTTCTCAACCTTTGTCAATTTCTTCATTGGTAGCCATAGAGTTTGAGATGATTCTTCCTTCTTCAATGCCTAACTCCTTCAAGAGTTCTTTTGAAATATAACCATCTACTTGGCATTGATTAACTTGAAGTCTAATGATGAAATTTGATCTCCCCCATCATGTGATATCATGTTCATCTCAAGTTCACCTACATCAACTTAGGAGAATCTCTTGCACAAAATATTCATTAGTAGCACCTACAATATTCTCATAAATATGCACAAGCAAACAATCTTGTCCTTTTTCAAAAAATCAAGGAGAGTAGTATTAACTTTACCTTTTGTAAAATCATTTAGCAAAAATAGCTAAGTCTATCATACCATACATGGGGTATTTGTTTGAAACCATACAAGGCCTTTTATAAAGATCATTTGGCCTAGAAAAATTTAAACCCCGATAGACTTCTACTTGAATAAAACCATTTAGAAAATTGGATTCAACATCCATTTGGTAAAGCTTGAAATTTTCTTAAAGCAAGAATGGGCAAGTAAAATGCAAATAGCTACAAAATGTGCTATGAGTGCAAACGTTACACCAAAATCAATTACCTTCTTCTTGAAAATACCTTCGAGCTACTAACCTCGTCTTAGCTCGACCAATGTTGCCTTGGTCATCGAGTTTGGTCCGGAATACCCTTTTTGTCTTCTTCATCACTATCATCATAGGGCATCCAATTGATCTAAGGTGTTCATAGTAGAATATTTACATCCAAATATTTTGAGGTAACTAATATTTGGAGTACTTGATTTCTCATCTACACAACTTAACAAACTCATTAACGGCATCGCTTATATAATCAAGAGAAAAATAGCCCAAGTGTAAAAACATGTCTCAATCATCAATAACAAAATATCTTGCAAAAGAGCATAGTAGTAAGAGACATTATATATATAGACCATGAAGCAAGAAACACATACTATGCATTTAGAAGATCATCAAGATTCTAATAAATCATGCAAGTTCAAATAAGCTTAAGAAAGCTATAAAAGGTCTCTTTTGAAATTTGAAAATCCAATAGCATATGGTTGAGACCTCATTTAAAAGAAGTATTTGAACAAGAGTTGACAAAGCAAATATGTGCAATCAAATATCGAATAGTGCCTTTCAAAAAAAAATCTAAAAATCCTCTTAATGGCACTTGTATGAAATACTATGAAAAACAAGCACATAGGCACATGACAATACATATATCGAGTCTATAAGAGTAAGAATAACACAAGTAACCATACCTCGATAATTTATGCCTTTCTTGACAAATAATGACGTAAATGGCCATTTGTGAAAATATGTAAATCCTATACAATTCTTAAAACAAATCTAGCACAAATCATAATGATAGAAGTGTAGGCTAAGAGATATCACAAGTAAGCTCATGCCATAAAAATCCATAGGAGATGATAACACACTCTAGTCTACAAAAATGCACAAGAGTTTTAAAAACATCATATGAGGTCTTCTTTTTCAAAAACAATTTTAAAAGCACAAATATATATTGAAGACCTTAATTAACAAAATAAATACTTGAAAACTTATTTGCAATAGGCAAAATAAAAACGTGCATACTAACTAGATAAAATGCATATTTTAAATGGGGAGATACGGTTTACCAATCACGCCATTTCAATGGGTTGTGTCGTTCCCATTGTTGATGATATTTTCCCCTTGAGAAGTCACTTTGTTGATGATGACTTCTTTGATTACTCCATTTCCAAAGTTTGTTGCCTTCCCATTGTTGATAGTCTCTTCTTCTTTGAAAATCATCTTGATGATGTCTTTGCCATTTCCAAGGATTGTGTTCTTCCCATTTTTGATTGTACCCTCTTCTTGGAGATTGACTTTGTTGAAAATGGTTTCTCCTTCTTTGATCAAATGAAACGGTCATTTGATATCTTCTTGGCGGTATAAATTTTCTTCTATCATTATTTCGCCGGGTACCTAATACAACATTATTTTGTGGTACCCTCAAGTGCTTGGGTCCTTTAGGATTAGTCTTGAGACTTTTAGGTCTCCAACAATAATTAGAGCTATTTCTAGCTCGACAAGTATTTACCGTATGACCCTTTTTACCGCAATAAAAGCATGTAATAATTCTACGAGCATAATGACCAACATGCTTAGAGACTTGATCCTTTTTCATATGATTGACAACATTAAACTTATGATCAAGTTCTAGTTTCGATTTATCACAACAATCAACAATATTGGTTATTCTATCGGTACTCAAGTTGGATTTAGATAAATCATTTTTCAAGCAATTTGTATCCTCAACAAGAGTACTATTTTCTTTCTCAAGGTTTCTAACCTTGTCAAGAGTGGTGGTGTGAGCACATGATAGTGATTCATAGGAAGTAAATAAACTATCCTTATCATTTTTCAAAACAATGAATTCCTTTTTCAAATTTTTGTATTTAACAAGTAAGTTTTGGAATTCATCTTGTAGCTCATTATAATCATTTTGTAAATCACTATATTCATTTTGCAATTCATGGTCATAAGAAGTAGAGGGTTTAGAACTTACCTCGTTTTCTTCTTCGATGCCCATGAGGCATTGTTCAACTTGTTCATCATGGGAGGTTGTAGAAGGCTTATCCCATGTTGTTGGATTTGATGTTGTATCCATTTGTGAAGTAGATGCTTTTGAGTTGCTCCTTTCATTTGTATACACTTCATAGATGGCTTCTAATTTTTGCCATACTTCATGTGCCGATTGAATACCTACAACATGATCAAATTCCAAAGTGGTAAGTGAACAAAGTAAAATATTAAGAGCTTTACCATTTAAAGAGATGATTTTCTTCTCTTCATCATTGAGCTTTTTGAAGCCTTTTGAGGTGTGTGGTGTATCTTTCATCGGAATGGATTCTCCATTAATGACGGTGTTCCAAATGTCGAACCCGCAACCTTGTAAGTAGCATTCCATTCTTTCTTTCCAAAATATAAAATTTTTGGAATCAAACCGAGGTGGCTTGGTGGTGGAGGTGCCGGAAAGATGAGCTTCATTTGTAGCCGACGATCGTTTCTCTTCACTCGCGATGTGAAACGAGCTTGCCAAAGAGTTTGGCTCTGATACCACTTGTAAGTCCAAGCGGCTACGATAATCTAGAGGGGGGGTGAATAGATTATCTCCATCTTTTCGATTTCGCCCTCTTTTTTTAACCAAATGCTCAAACACAATAATAAAGGTGCGGAATGTAAACAACACACGTCGATTTATAGAGGTTCAACCCACCTAGGGCCTAATCCTCTACCACCCCAGTATATCCGGGATGGATTTTAAAAAGAAAAAAGATTTTATTAATTTACCACAAATTAATACAACACCAACTTACAACAACACCTTGAAGAGCACCACACTCTTCTTCAACACCACCTTTGAGATTACCACAATCTCACTTGAAGATTACCACAATCTCCAACGGCACCTTGTGAAGATTACCACAATCTTCAACCTCGAAGAATACCAAATTCTCCAACACCTCAACAAGAAGATTACCACAATCTTCTCACACCTAACACCTAGATCACCCAAGTGTGCTCTTACCACAAGAACACTAACAAGGATATCTTGTGTTGAATGATAACCCAAAAATTCAAGATTACAACTCGATAATTGATAATACAATAGAGTGCAAGTGTAATCAAGAATAGCCTAGACCTCAAGGATGTGAAAGTGAATAGCTAGGCAAATTACAACAAGAAATAAGACAATGTAGGAACAAGTGTATTGATAAGGGTCTTTTTATGCATGTTTTATGTGTATATTTGAGTAGTATTCGAGTTATTTTATTGTTAGTTTTATAAATTCTTGATTGTACATAGTTCATATTACTCCGAGGTGCTTTTATTGATGTAGATTGACCATTCGGGGCTAATTTTGGTGAATTTCGGACCATGGATTCATGTCAAAACATACCGGGGAGTTTAAGGATGCAAAAACGCTCGAAATTCCAAGCCAAACGCGTCATTTCGGGGCCTTTTTGGTCCAACACGGGCAGGGGGTGTCGGGCAACACGGCCGTGTTCCGCCAGGAGCTAAAAACTCGATTTTTTCGCACAAAACAGCCTCCGACACGGCCAGGCCGTGTTCCTAACACGGCCGTGTCCGGAGACACGGCCTGGCCGTGTTGGGAGCACGACCATGTTTCCCGAGTCCCTGTGTGATAAAACAAAGACGGCCCGGCCGTTTCGGGGCGACACGGGCGTGTCCGAGTACCTCTTTTTGCAACTTTTCTTTGCGGAATTTGGGGAAAACTCACCAACCAACCCATTTTGGCCACTTTTGTACACTTTTAACACCATATTTTGCTGAAACATGTCTCCATGTCCCCTCCCTCATCACTTGAATACAAGAATTCACCAACCAACAAGGAAAATGAGGGTGATTGTTTAATAAAAGAGAGTACTATCAATGTATTAGTTGCCTATAAAAGCCAAGGGTTGAAATTGGGAGATTGATTCATTAGATACTCGGGAAATATTCATTGTATTCATTTCATTAAGTAGAATTGGGATCAAGGGGTCTTGGAGGAGAAAGCTTGGGGCAATATTGGAGAAGAAGGCTTGGAGCAACATCATCAATCAAGAAAGAAGTCAATTGAGATTTTGAGAAAGATAAGTACACCATGTCTACAATACTTAAATCTTCTTGTGTAATTTATTCTTTGGTCAAAATCATGTGTAGCTAAACTCCTAGTGTTTGAATGTAATGAACTCTAGAATGGATTTGTGATTAAGGTGTGTATGTTTTTAATAAAATCTTCATATTTTGTGTGATTCACTTATATTATGCTTCGTTCATTCGAATTGATATATGCGCAATATTGATTTGAAGTTTATTTTTCATCCGGGAAATCGAGAGATTCATGGTGAAATAGAACATATATAAGTGAAAAGAGTTGCATGCAATCCTAGATATAGGACGACATAAATCTTCTGGATTAGGGTCAAACCTAATATGGGAATTCACAAATCGTTATAATGTTTGTCTTGGGGGTTTTAACTAGAAAGAGATTTCGATTAATCAACTTGAGATTAGAAGTTTTTCGCCTTGAGAAAGGGTTTAACTTAAATTGGGAATTTCTACGGTCCACAAGACATGAGATTTTATTAAAAGAGGTTGGTGTTTGCTTAAGGGCTTATGGTTGTATTTTTAACTTGTCAAACCACAAAAACATTATAGAGGGATTTACATTCAAACACATTTCTATCTCTTGATTTCTTATTTTACAAATCTTCCTTCATTTTTGCAATTTATAATTTGTTTTCCTTTTTCATCAAACAAAAACTCTGAAAATTGTTAGATTAAATAACAAAAAGACGGTAATTATTAGTACTTACAATCCTCGTGGGAATGACACTCGGTACTCAATAATCTATACTATAAAACGATAGGTGCACTTGCCTACGGTTTTAAAGGTAGCTTTTGAGCCATCAAGTTTTTTGGCGCCGTTTGGGATTGTAATATTAAGAACACCTTATTTTTGTTAATTTAATCATTTTTTTATTTTATTTCATCATTTGTCTTTCTTTTTATCTATCTTTGTAAGTCTTGGATTACACTTATCCTCTTTATTTACCGCAGTGCATGCCTACTCATCGCCGAATTTGGAAGCGCGACACCGCCGGTAGCAACACAGAGGAAAGTATTAATACAGACCACGAGGAGGATATTAACGAAGGCAAGGATCCCAATATGGCAGATGAACAACAAAGAACCATGTACGACTATGCCAAGCCGTCTATGGACGGCACATCGTCTAGTATCGTAAGGCCCATTTATTGTGACCAATAATTTCGAAATCAAACCGAATGTCATTCAAATGGTGCAACAATTTGTTCAATTCGACGGCCTACCGGATGAAGATCCAAATAATCATATCGCGAATTTCCTTGAAATTTGCGATACATTCAAAATCAATGGGGTCTCTGATGATGCCATCCGTTTACGCCTATTCCCATTTACTCTTCGGGGACGGGCTAAACAATGGCTAAATACTTTGCCAAAGGAACGATTACAACGTGGAACATCATGGCGAAAAGTTCCTTTTGAAATATTTTCCACCGGCCAAAACTGCACGATTGAGGAATGAAATCTCTTCATTCACTCAAGAAGATGACGAGACCTTGTACGACACTTGGGAGAGATTCAAAGAATTGTTGTGGAAATGCCCACATCATGGTCTTCCTATTTGGATGCAAGTCCAAACATTTTACAATGGGCTACTCTCGTCAACAAGGCAAATGATTGATGCGGCGGGGGAACTTTGAACAATAAAACACCGGAAAAGCCGCCCAAGATCGATAGAAGGAATGGCCATGAATGGCTATCAATGGCAATCCGTCACGAGGTAAACCTACATGTAAGCAGTGGGTGTTTATAATATCTGGATGCGGTGGTTACACTAGCCGCACAGTCGAAGCTTTGACCCAAAAGATCGACGATCTAGCGGCTCCTAAACCACCACCACCGCGACGTTTTATCTTGTGAAACTTGCGGCGGATTGCATAATCATCAAGGGCCCACACACAATACCTCACGCTGAACATGCTAATTACGTTGGGAATCAAGGCGTAAATTACCCAAGTAATCCTTACAAAGAACACATATATATCTTGGGTGGAGACAACATCCTAATTTCGGTTGGGAAACCAAGGCCAACCACGACCTAATCCCAATCTTGATCTACACACGTCTCCGGATTTCACCAAATCAAGGTAAGCCTAACTTGGAAGATCTTATCACAAAGTTTGTGCAATCAATGATACCCGATTCCAAAGCGGTGGAAACATCCTTGAGAAATCAAGAGGCATCTATCCATAACTGGAAAATCAAATAGGCCAGATTGCGAAGATGATTTCGAAGGCCACAAGGTAGTTTGACGGGTAATACCGAGCCAAACCCAAGGGAGCACGTAAAGGCAATCACCATCAGTTTTCCACATGAGCATGATTATGCCAATGCCGCCATGCAGAAATACGTGGAGGATGACATGCCCAAAGAAAAGCTCATGAAAAAAGAGATTGCAGAATACAAGCCCAAGATCCCTTAATAGGAGTCTAACCGAAGAAGATAGAAGGGAGGACAAATTTGGTAAGTACCTTGATTCTTTCAAACAATTACATGCCAATACTCCATTTGTTGACCCTCATTCAAAACATGTTAGGGATCTTAATGACATCATTCCTAGTGAAAATAAGCTTAATAAATTATCAAATGTGCAATTGAATGATAAATGTCCTTCCAATGAACTACCACAAAAATTTAATGATCCAGGAAGCTTTATTATCCCTTGCACAATTGATGGTTTACCTGTTGATAGGGCACTAGCCGACTTGGGAGCTAGTATCAATGTGATGTCGTATGAAACATTCAAGCATGCGGAATTAAGTGAACTTAAACCTATTAGGATGGACATTCAATTAGCCGATAAATCGATTAAACATCCTAGAGGTATTGTTAAAGATGTGCTAGTTAAGATTGATAAATTCATGTTCCCAGTTGATTTTGTTATTCTTGACATGCATGATGATATTGATGTTCCTCTAATTCTTGGGCGTCCTTTCTTGGCTACGGCGAAATCTATCATTGATGTGCATGAGGGAAAATTAACTTTGAGAGTAGGGGATGAACAAGTAATTTTTAAAATTCATATTGATATTGAAAAGGATACTACTTGTTCTTTTGTCGATTCAATTCCTTTGCATGATGAGAAACTCTTGGAGAAAAGTGTTGTTCAAAGTCCATGTTGGAAGCTTATGCCCAAAAAGGGGACCGGAAAGGTCGAAATGCACATTTTGAAACTTGAGGTTGGGGGTAGTTCTCCTAAACACCAAAGGGATTTTCATAAGTTTGAAGCTCCGCCCGACTAATCTCCACATTTAGGTGAGTTAGTCCAGCTATACGACTTTAAAGAAGCGCTAACCGGGAGGCAACCCGATGTTTGTGTGCAATTGTTTTCATTTATTTTTATTTTTTTTATTTTATTTTCTTTCAAAATAATCACAAGTCCTTAGAGTCATTTTCAAATCAAAAAAAAAAAAATTCTTGAACATCTTCTTGGTTGTCCTAATTGGGAATATTTGAGATTTCACAGTATTCGAGTTGTGTGTTGCTTAACTTTGATTAGGTATGAAGATGCAGTTGAAGGTCTCGTACCAAAACAACCCAATGATCGCCCAACACCGATTCCACTATTGTAGTAAGGTCGTATTTTTCTTTTTCCACCTCTTTTATATCATTCTAATTTCCTTGCTTTTTGAGTGTTTGGTGTGTGTTTGTCCATTTATTTCTTTTACATTGAGGACAATGTGAATTTTAAAAGTTGGAGGTGGGTACAATAACATTTTCGGAATGCTTGTATGCTTGTTTGTGAGAGGTGTGTTTTTTATTTTTTATTTTTAACAAATTGAATGTTGCTAGTCAATAACTTGGCCCAATTATACCTACATTAACTTGTTAATTTGAGTTTTCAAGGTGAAGCAATTGATTGTCTAGGATAGATTGACGTGGATGCAAGCAAAATTTTGATGAGATTTCTAACACCATAAATACTTGATGTGTTAAGGCATATACGACGATATCTAGCGTTGTGAATGTCTGAGAACTCGTGATTTAGTAGTGGTTAACTAGTTGTTAAACCAAGCTTGCGAATAAAAAAAAAAGAGAAAGAGAAAAAAAAAGGAGAAAAAGAAGAAAAAAAAATGGACCAATCGAAGTTCTACTCCTCTATTTGTTGTTGCTTAGTAACTAGGAGCATTCATGAGCCTCATGTTTGTCTTTTACGTAAAACGACGACACAAATATGAGTATGGGAAACCACCCTAGGGGGGTTTGAACAGAAATTCAAAATTTAAACCTAGTGGAAGCATGCTTCGAAAGGTCCTTAAAAAAAAGAACGAAAAAAAAAGGGAATGTATACTCCTTGGCTTCTCATCCCAATAAAGTTCACGAAGCTTGGTTATATAACTAGTAGGCTAACTACAAAGATCTATTTAGTTCTTGTATTTTCATAGCATTATTGAATTGAAGTTGTTCATAACTATCAATATTTGTGGCGTGATGATTTCAAGTCTCAATAATGCCTACTAATATTACGGTCTTTCTTGACAGTCGATCGCTTTGCAAAACAATTTTTTTACTGAATGGTTAATTCGGGTTGAGAAGGCTAAGAACTTGACTGCTTGTGTTCAATGTGTTGAAAAAAAAAAGAAAAAAAAATTTTGTGTTGTGATTTATTGAATCCCTCTTTTTGATATAATGTTTTGCTTGAGGACAAGCAAAGTTCAAAGTTGGAGGTGGTTTGATAAGGGTCTTTTTATGCATGTTTTATGTGTATATTTGAGTAGTATTCGAGTTATTTTATTGTTAGTTTTATAAATTCTTGATTGTACATAGTTCATATTACTCCGAGGTGCTTTTATTGATGTAGATTGACCATTCGGGGCTAATTTTGGTGAATTTCGGACCATGGATTCATGTCAAAACATACCGGGGAGTTTAAGGATGCAAAAACGCTCGAAATTCCAAGCCAAACGCGTCATTTCGGGGCCTTTTGGTCCAACACGGGGGGGGTGTCGGGCAACACGGCGTGTGTTCACGGGAGCTAAAAACTCGATTTTTTCGCACAAAACAGCCTCCGACACGGCCAGGCCATGTTCCCCAACACGGCCGTGTCCAGAGACACGGCCTGGCCGTGTTGGGGAGCACGACCATGTTTCCCTGAGTCCCTGTGTGATAAAACAGCACGACCCAGCCGTTCTGGGCGACACGGGCGTGTCCGGTACCTCTTTTTGCAACTTTTCTTTGCGGAATTTGGGGAAAACTCACCAACCAACCCATTTTGGCCACTTTTGTACACTTTTAACACCATATTTTGCTGAAACATGTCTCCATGTCCCCTCCCTCATCACTTGAATACAAGAATTCACCAACCAACAAGGAAAATGAGGGTGATTGTTTAATAAAAGAGAGTACTATCAATGTATTAGTTGCCTATAAAAGCCAAGGGTTGAAATTGGGAGATTGATTCATTAGATACTCAGGAAATATTCATTGTATTCATTTCATTAAGTAGAATTGGGATCAAGGGGTCTTGGAGGAGAAAGCTTGGGGCAATATTGGAGAAGAAGGCTTGGAGCAACATCATCAATCAAGAAAGAAGTCAATTGAGATTTTGAGAAAGATAAGTACACCATGTCTACAATACTTAAATCTTCTTGTGTAATTTATTCTTTGGTCAAAATCATGTGTAGCTAAACTCCTAGTGTTTGAATGTAATGAACTCTAGAATGGATTTGTGATTAAGGTGTGTATGTTTTTAATAAAATCTTCATATTTTGTGTGATTCACTTATATTATGCTTCGTTCATTCGAATTGATATATGCGCAATATTGATTTGAAGTTTATTTTTCATCGGGAAATCGAGATTCATGGTGAAATAGAACATATATAAGTGAAAAGAGTTGCATGCAATCCTAGATATGGGGACGACATAAATCTTCTGGATTAGGGTCAAACCTAATATGGGAATTCACAAATCGTTATAATGTTGTCTTGGGGGTTTTAACTAGAAAGAGATTTCAGTTAATCAACTTGAGATTAGAAGTTTTTCGCCTTGAGAAAGGGTTTAACTTAAATTGGGAATTTCTACGGTCCACAAGACATGAGATTTTATTAAAAGAGGTTGGTGTTTGCTTAAGGGCTTATGGTTGTATTTTTAACTTGTCAAACCACAAAAACATTATAGAGGGATTTACATTCAAACACATTTCTATCTCTTGATTTCTTATTTTACAAATCTTCCTTCATTTTTGCAATTTATAATTTGTTTTCCTTTTTCATCAAACAAAAACTCTGAAAATTGTTAGATTAAATAACAAAAAGACGGTAATTATTAGTACTTACAATCCTCGTGGGAATGACACTCGGTACTCAATAATCTATACTATAAAACGATAGGTGCACTTGCCTACGGTTTTAAAGGTAGCTTTTGAGCCATCATGTATTCTTGAGTATATCTTGTTGTGTTGTAGTTTTCTCTCTTATTGTGTTGCTTCAATTCTTCCTCTATTTATAGAAGATGTCTTGTACATGATAGGCTCCTCTTGGGGACATGAATTCTGTAAAAAATTGCAAGACAATTGAAGAAAAGAGTGTTAGAAATCAATCCCATAAATTAAGGAAAAGATGTCTCACTGACAACGGTTACATTTTTTCTTTGTCAAACTTAAGAGGCGACGGTCGCAGAAATAAGATTTGAAAAGAACGCAAAGCAAAATTTACACGGGGTGGTCAAGGGGGTCGACCGGCCGCCTCTAGGGTGCGACCGGTCGCCCACTACGGTGACCGGTCACCTTGACCTATTTTTGAGGTTTCGCGAGTTTTGTTTTTGAAATGTGTTCCCAGGTACCGGTCGCTCTCTTTGGTCGACCGGTCGACCACCTCAATGATAAGTTGTCCGATTTTTGTCGAAAATAAACCTCAAGAAATACTCCGAAAAATTCGTAAAAACGTTTTAAACCGATCGGGAGTATTTAGGACAACATTAGAAATATAGTTTTGATGAAATAACACATTAGTACAAAAAGTGTTGTCCGATATAAATTCCAATAAATACTCCGAAAAATTCGTAAAAACATTTTAGACCAATCGGGAGTATTAGGACAACATTTGGAAACTAAGTTTCCATGTAAAAACCCATTGACATAAAATCATTTAAAAGTGTTGTCCAATATTATTGAAAGTAAACTTGAGGAAATACTCCGTAAAATATTAAAACCATTTTAAATCATTTAGGAGTATTTGGACAACCTTTAAAAACATTGTTTTGGTGTAAAAACAAAATCATCAAAATCATGATAAAATCATTTATCAAACAACACTAACTTAAGCATCAGAGTATCTACCCCTGGGGACCACCCTAGGGTTCTGTTTTGCAAGTTTACACCGACATCCGGTCAACCTCGGATCTTTGGATCAATTATTCCAACTCTTTGATTGACTTCAGATCTCCTTTTTGGCATTGTAAGTCCTCATATTAGTCCTTGATTTTTATACATCATCAGGAACAAAACCCAAGCTAATTTTGACTATAAAAAAACTTCCCAACAATCTCCATCATCGATAAGCACATACCATTCCAAATCTTTTTCGACACTCCCAATAAGCTCAGAAGATGAAGAATCGAATGATGAAGATGGACTTGGAGCTCGTTCGCTTGAGTGGAGAATTCACAGTTTTGTGGTTAATGGGGGCACGTACAATGGCGAAGCCATGACACAATAATGAGAAGGGCCAGGGTACGAAAGTGGGTTGGACCAGGATAGAAAACTCAAGAAAAAACATATAAATGAGTAATTTTTTGTTTATAAAAAAATTCTTACAAATATTTTTTTTTTTTAAAAAAAGAGAGAGATGAGTGGTGGAAGAGGATGGCCCCTAGATCCGCCAATGGGCACGTACCGACACAAGTCAATGTTTATGTAACCCTTCACTTCCAATAGTGTGGAGAATGGGGAAAACAATAAAACAAAATTTGACAAGCATGGGTACATTAGACATTTTCTGCACTACCACATGCAGTTCATACTCCTAAACAAAAAATTAATAAAATTGTACAATGTGTACAAATTGCAATCTTACACCCCAAACACAAAATACAAAACTAATATATAATTCACGAAAACAGTGTAATCATAGCTAATACAATCCCATAGTAACAATCATGTCCAACTTCTCAGACGAGCCCATTTAAGAACTTAATCCAACTGATGTTGGATTACTTTCTTAATTAAAAGTGGGTGTTTCTTTAAGAATTATTAGTCAAAACACCATTTGACTTCACAACTATAATTTCGTTTCATGTCGTACGTAGAGATGATAAACGAGCTGTAGCATGATGGGCTGACCGTTTAAACCGAAAAAAGGGGAAATTACATAAAATACCTTCTTTCTAGTAAACATACCACAAAATATGCTCTTATCACTTTTGTACCTGTTGTTTTTCCTTTTTTACGCTCCTACATTTTTTTCGATTATTTTTACGCTCTTTTCATTTTTTGCCATGTATTGCTTTATATGTTATATATGTTGTTTCGATGTTGTTTAAATTTAATTTTTTGTTGTTTCTATGTTATTTTTTTGTTGTTTCGATGTTTCAAAACAACTTTTACCTATTATTTATGCTTTTTTTTGTTCATGTATTGTTTTGTACATTATTTCTATTGTTTTTGTGTTGTTCTGTAATATTTTTAATGTTGTTCTAATAATTTTTTTGTTGTTTCCATGTAGTATTCAATATGTAAATACAGTTTTTAACCTATTTTTAAGCTCTTTTATTCATGTGGTTTTTTTAATATTTTTTACGTTGTTTCTGGGTTATTTCCATACCCTTTTTAATGTTGTTCTGATGTTTCTTTGTTGTTTTCACGTAGTTTTCGATGTTTAAATACAATATTTACCCATTTTTAATTCTTATTGCTCATATGGTGTTTTTATATTGTTTGTGGTTCATTTCTATATAGTTTCTTGGTTGTTTCCATGTTTTTCATGTTTTCACTTTTCATGCATTGAATCAATAATTGAATTATGTTTTTATATTCATGTTGTTTCTACACTATTTTTAATTTGTTTGGTTTTAATATGTGTTGTTTTATTTGTATATTTCTTGATTTTTTTTACAAGATTTGGAGTATAAAATGGATTATTGAACGGGACAAAATTTATTTTTTCGCTGAAATTTTATTGGATGAAACATGTTCGAAACAATCTAGAAACAATAACGTAAAAATGTCCAAAAATTTTGGCGGGAGCATAAATTTATGTAAAAAAAGAGCGGGAGCATAAATTTATCCAAAAAAGTACCGGAAGCATAAAAAGTTGTTATTATCTTCAAAAAAGTGGGGCAATTTTGTCAAAAGCCCCCGAAAAAATAGGGTTAGATCCAATCTATTTTGGCTCATTTAAAATTGAGCTTTTTTTGGCCCGAACCGTTTAGCCCACTTGTTAGAGCTAGCCGCTAGTCCACCAGTTTTCCACAAAATATAAATATAATTCTAATATTCTATATCTAGTTTTTATTGCCTATTATTAGCATATAGCTTTCAAACTCACATATCTCCCATCTTTAAGTCTAAAGTTGCCAAACAAACTATGTTTCTCAACAAAGTTCTTTTTTATTTGTTTTATCCATTACTTAATTTAGATTTTTTATTTTTATTCTAAATAAGAAAATATCACGAAGTTTGGTTGGATTCTTTAGGATATAAATTGTATATATTTCTAAACAATATGCTAAATCTATAACTTAAGAGTTAATTTACAAATTAAAATATATAGTTTTGAAAATTTTGACTTATGCCAAATAAGTGATTATAAGAAATAATATTAATGTTTCTTATTTTCTTTGGTTATATAATGCTTAGCTTTTATTATTATACTTTTATTTTAAAATTTTTGATATTAAAATATTTAAGTTTACAATTTTGTTAATGCAACTTTGTTCTATATTAAATACTTCAACTTTAAATGTTAAATTTAAATTTTATATATCTTACAGTTTAAAATATTAGATTTAAATATATAAGTTTTAAAATTTTGACTTCTAGCCCGATAGTGGTCCATTTAGCCCAAGGGCCAATACGATTAGGATTAGGCTCGCATTATTGGCAACCCATTTAAGTTGACCCGTTTAGCCCGAAGCTCCTTAAAATCTACCCATTTAACATCCCTAGTTGTATCACGTATGGACTCATAATGAATCATTTCATAGTCATACTGCTAACACGAAGCTGAGTTAATTAAGGACTAAGAAAACATGAGTTTCAATACTGCTAACACGAAGCTGAGTTAATTAAGGACTAAGAAAACATGAGTTTCACCAATTATACTATATAGGTAGGGCAAAAATTTATTTTCTTTTCTTTTCTTTTCCTCTCTTTCTTCTGAAACGTCTGACCCCCTTTTTCTTTTATTTTCTCATTTCTTAACGTCTGTCTAGCTCCGCAAATAGATAAAATCCCTAACTCCAGCAGCTTTTTCATTTACATGACTCTGATCTGAATCGAGCATATAATAATGCACTCCCTGTTTTTCTCAAGAAGGATCTTATGGGCTTAAATGAGCCCTTTGATTGTGCTGTTTGTTATGGGAATTCTCACCACATGTCAAACTAAGATTATTGTCTTCTTGCAGTCATGTGTTTGATTTAAGGGTGTCATTTGGGTTGGGTCCGGGTTCGCAGGTCCGCGTGTCAGAAACAGCCGACCCGGACCCGACCTATTTAATTATTCGTGTCAGAATCTTGAACCCGGACCGACCTGCTTACTTCATAGGTAACCCGAACCCGACCCATTTAACCCATCTAATAAGATTATTTAAATATACATTTAATAGTTTTAACTGAATAAATTTATTTTTTTTCAAAATCAATCACTATCATGCACTATTCGATCAATAAACAATCTTACAATTCACAACATACAAAACAATATAACATAATTGCATAATTAACATAACATACTAATCATATTTTGAGGACAATATTCAAAAAGACATGCATAATAATAACAAATACGTAATTAAGGAGGTTTTATCATTTGAGTTTTAAAGATATGTCTTGTTTGTTGTTTTTTCTTACAATTAGTTATTTACTTAATTTCTTTTTAAATTCATAAACGGATTAGACGGATTAAACGGGTCATAGTAGGTTGACCCGAACCCGACCTGTTTAATTGGCAGGTTAGTCGGGTCCGACCCAATTTCGACCCGAACCCATGAAGTCTGGACCCATACCCATTAATTTCGTGTTAGGTTCGTGTCGGGTTTGCGTGTCGGGTTCTAAATTGACACCCCTAGTTTGATTGCATAGACACATGGTTGTTGTTAAACTCAATATGCCCACTTTGAAGAGGGTAATTTTGTCACCTGGATTTTCTTTTGAGAACTTAGTTTTTTATTTTGAAGATTTAAAAGAAACACGACGTGAGTATCATAAATTGTCTTAAAAAGTATCATAAATTGACTTAAAAGTATCACTTTATGATAAAATTTGTGTATAAATCCGTGAACATTGATATTTGGAAGTATCAGAATTTGTCTTAAGAATATCAGTTTTATATCACTGTATTTCAACATTGAATATATGTTATATCATTCTGCATGTTAGATGTTTGATGCTTAAAGTATCAAAAATTGTCTTAAAAGTATCATTAATTGCCTTAAATGTATCAACTTATAATGTTGTTTTTGTATACAAATATATGAACATTAATGATGTTTGAAAGTATCTGAAATTGCCTTAATAGTATCAGAAATTGCCTTAAAAGTATCAGTTTGTCACTATCGAAAATATTCATTTTGTTGTTGAAAAGTGTCATATATTATATGAAAAGTAACAGTAATTATATGAAAAGTATATGAAAGTAACAGTAATCATATATTTTTATTTTTCAGTACAATGTTTCTTTCCAAATTCAGGAAGAATGCCCTCGAAAATAACAAATACAATGTTTCTTTCCAAATTCAGTATAAAAATCTTAAATATCACCTTGAAATTTCCCTTGCAGCAGCTGTTTCACGCCCTTTTTCTTATTTAGCCCTTTCTTTTTTTTCATTATCCATTTCTTATCTCAAATCAAAGTAACTGGAAAACTACCCAAATTCACATTCACATATACTAGGGGGTAGAGACAAACGTCTGCATCTAGTAAAAAAGGTCGAATTCTTTTGTGGTATAAGAATACCTTAAATCAAATGAATTTCTTGAAATAACTTAAACCATGTAGATTATTTAGTAGATTATTTCTTTAGCACTCATCTTTCTATTAATTTACTGATTTCTTTATCTGGTTCTTTTTTCTCATCTGTTGGTAAAATGCATCGTTGGTAAAATGGTCGTTGGAATGGCGAAATTCCAATGGAAAAATATTCCAACGAAATTTCTAACGTTATTTATCCATTGGAATATATAACCGTTGGAAAGAACTCCAACATATTTTTCCCAACACTAATCCAACAGAGTTATACCATTGGAATATATTTAATCTGTTGGAATATTCAATCAAATTATCTCATTATCTAATATCTTTAACTTCCCCGTAGGTCACCCATCATCAATTTGTCTCAAGTCAAGCACATTAAACCATGTAGTTTCAATATGATTGACTCCAGAAGAGAAGATATATTCTATTGATATGGATTATACTATCAAATCATTTAACCCCTATTGAAATTTTCCAATAGTGTTGGAATTTCCAATGGAAATTTCCAACAACTTGTACTATTGGAATTTCCGTTGCAATTTTAAAAACTCCAACATAAATTCCAACGATTAATTCCAACATTTGGTTTACAGTTGAAATTTTTGTTGGAATTTTCCAATGGTATGTTTTAGCGATGGAATTTCTGTTGGAATTTTTAAAATTCCAATAGTATTTCCAATAGTTTATTATTACTATTGGAATCACTATTGGAATTTTCTAACAGTTAGTTGTGGTGTTGGAATTTCCGTTGGAATTTTAAATTCCAACATTTTATACCAACGGTTTTGTTTACCGTTGGAATTTTCATTGGAATTTTCCAACGGTATAATGTAGCATTGGAATTTTCGTTGGAATTTTAAAAATCCAACACTTTTCTATTTCGTTAGAATTATTTTGTTGGAATTTGATTGTTTTCATGTAGTAATTAAAGCACTACATATCGTTAAAAAAAAATACATTGAAGCACAACATATCGCATACAAGATTGCCATAGTGCTTTAGGCAAAGGATGAATTCAAACACAGTGCCACTAGAAAATTGTCATTCAACAAGCAACATTTTCATCGCGAATTTTCAATGTGTCGACATGTTTTCTAACACGCACACATGCGCACATGTATGCCTGATGTAGAAAAGTCTTATTTTAATTTATACATCACCACATTCTACATCGGCTATAGAACCATGTAGAAAGAATCAGTTCTAATGTAAAAGAGGCGTTTTGTAATAGTGATCTTATCGGGCTTATCGATTTTCATCTGAATGAACCTTTGACCATACACTTTTATATGATCAAAAGTATAAAGTCGCATTCAATTATTATCATCATATAAGTAACCTTATTCCATAACTATACATTATATACTTTTTTATCTATTTTTTACAAATAACTATAGATGCCATTTTATCAATAAATTAACTTTTTAAGAAGAGTAATTGTACAGACATATAAAATCTAATTAATTTAATTGGGTCATTGAATACTACTCTATAGTTTCACCAAACCTAAATTAAGATGGAAGTCAAATTAAAATTTAATTACCATGCACAATGATAGTAGCTCGGAAACCACTTTGTAACAGATGTGAACCTCTAACTTTTTCTTTGATGGATGAATTAGGCGAGAGCGAGACCCACAAAATTATTTCAATGAAGACATGCATAGCAATTGGAGTGGCATCATGCGATTTATAAGTATTTAAACCGAACCAATTGCAGAATTTATGGGTTTTCCATTGTATCTAGAGCCCAAACATTCAACTATTCATATGTTATACTTTAAAAAAGGGATAATTAAAACAAAATGCCTGAGATCTAGATATGGGGTAGTTAAAAAATGAAAAATAGAGAAACTTTAAAATTACAGAACCTCGTATAATTTGATTGCGTCTTATATTTTTACCACAATCGTTAGCGAACTGAAGAAATTTGTTGAAGTCATCAAATATTTTACAATTTAAACAACTTTTCTAAATATTATAAATAGTCCAAACTTTTGACTTACATTTTACAGTTACATTCCACAACTTTTCAAAACATAACAAATATCTAGAAGAAAAGTTGGGGCTAGCCCAATGATATTTAGAATAGTTGAGAGATGTAATTGTAAAATATCTGATGACATCGGCACATTCTGTCAGGTTAACTTATGGTTGTGGTAAAATGTAAACGAAATCAAACATCAAGGGGTTTTTGTAATTTTTAAACTTCTCTAGTTTTAGTGAAATTACACCAAACTCAAGTTTTTTTTGTTTTTTCTTTTTGCAAAATTCCCTAATAAAACTCTTTCTTTTGTTATTTTTTATTTGGCAAAATTTGTTGTCATACTGTGGGAAGGGTTTAGACCAGTCAGCCAGAACCATGCTCGAACCTGCATTGACATTTTTGTAATATTAGGCGGTGACATAATATACTAGGGCCTGTGACATTTCTGTAATATTAAGCGGTGATGTAATATCACTTTAGACTCGATGTATTAGTAGTTACTCGGAAAAATATAAGTTTTTTCCCTGAAAAGTATTATTAGTTCCCGTGAAAAGTATTATGGAATTTTAAGTGGAAAGTATTACACGTTTAAGTGAAAAAATATTGCACGTTGAACTATAACATATTACTGATATCTAGAAAAGTATTACACATTTAAGTAAAAATATTACATGTTCAAATTAAAAAATATTACATATTGAACTAAAAAGTTTTACAGTTTTAAGTGAAAAGTATTTACACCGTTGAGTGAAAAAATATTCCTAGCTTTAACACCCGAAACTTTCACTCACAGTGTTTCACAGTATTATACCTTTAAGTGAAAAAATATGTTCTCCAATTGACTAATTGTTGTAACTGGTGTTAATTTTCAGACCAAATTGATGAAAAGGAAATTATTAAAGAGAAAGGGAAAGCTATTGTTACAAATTTTATTTAGGGGCCCATTACTCCTTTTCACTTTCTGTAATGTAATTTCCTTGTCCACTGTAGTTTGAACTAACCATTCTTCAACAACGCACTGTTGGATAAATTGGATGATATATATCGAATTGCTGAAAACAAAACGAGCAGAGTAACAGTATGAAAGTCTAGGCAAGAGTTGGACTCTTTGTCTTTAAGATGAAATTATCCCGCTCACGGTATTTACGAAAACTGGCAATCACCTCCCAAGATACAATGACTTACGTCTTGTGATAGCAAGAGTACGAATCACAAGACACTACGAACTTTATAGTGTTTTTGAACTATCACAACTTTATGCAGAATGTATGAAGATATTCGAAATTTTCTGATCCAAACTAAATTATGGGGACTGCTATATATAGAGCTTCTGGTGTCTCTTCAGACTGGGTGCAACCCCAGGTCCGGATCAGTCGTGACCGTCAGATCGCGTCCTATGCTCAACAGTTGCGATCTAATGGTCCTGATCACATCTCAATGAAGGAACACACCCTTGGTATACACCTCTATACACTGGACAGTTGTGTCCAGTCATGGCGCCCCGTCAGCGAACAGACATGTCCAATCAGTGTCAGCCTGCCACGTGTCCCCACCTAGACGACTATGCCAAGTCACTGCCACCCTACCACGTTACCGAGCCACTAGACCGAACCCTGGTTTGATTTGTCAAAATATTAAGGCTCCTCCAAGCTCCTCGCGACAATACGAAGTGCAAAATGCGCCTCTAAAGCACCTAATGCGACTATGTGCGACGTGCGCGGGCCTGACTCTGGCTCCGGCTCCGCACCGTCCTCGATGCTTTTTGAGCTAGGCAAAGGCTAGTCAAAATTGACTTTGTCCACTAAGGTGTACCATAAAGAGCTCCACATGATTACTCTTTATTAGTGGTGAAACTCTTTATAAACTAGTCAAAGTACATTTAATATGTTTCCTATGTGGGATATGACTTTCCATATTTCCACCCTTTTATATTCCATATATAAAAGACATTTTAAGTGGCTAACTTTATACATTTATTTCTCATTCACCAGACATTGGTTTTGAGAAATTCAAAATGCTAAACTCATCTACTCACGGTGTAGATTACATTTATCTCATTTATTTCATACAACGAATAAATGAACTCACTTAAATAATTGGTCAAAATTTGGTCAAAATCCAATTTATTAAAACTAATTCCAACAATCCCACACATGAATGATAATAAATTCATATGAGTATGCATACACTAAAGAGAGTTCAAGCGGAAAGCTATTGCATCGGGAGAGGTAGCTTGTGGCTTTGAACCTTCCTTAGTGGAATACTATTGGATTTACTAGGCTACACAGTGATGCGATGTCTTGAACTGTTCACCTGTTTGTGTAAACCAAAATAATAGTATCCACACACAATATCTTTCCTAATACCATTTGGTTCTCACGGTTGTGTCCATTTTGGCCCTGGACAACATCTTAGATTAATAAGTGTTTCGTTGAAGCGGCCCATCTTCACACTTATATAGGTGATCTCCTATTAAGAGTATACTGCCATACTCCACTTCTTTAAAGTATAGGAATTATTAAAAGTTTATAACTTACCGCACCACATTTTGCAGGTTTTCCACTTGGACATGAATGAGCTGTAATTTGTTCCAAGTATTTATCTGAATATTCATAACTTAGTTGTCCCATAGAACCAAGGACTTGGGATCTCCAATTCACAAGGTTGGATTACCACTATGAATACTCTTATTTTGTGGATTTTAAGCCCATTTCTTTCGATAAGCAGTATATTTGATCTCTTTTCAAACCTTTAGTTAACAGATCCGCTAGGTTTTCTTTCGATTTCACGTAATCGATTGTAATAACTCTATTTGAGATCAACTGCCTAACGGTGTTATGTCTTCGACGTATTTGTCGAGACTTACCATTATACATACTATTTTGAGCCCTTCCTATAGCCGACTGACTATCATAATGTATCATGATTGCAGCCACCGACTTAGGCCAACAAGGAATATCTTCTAAAAAGTTGCGAAGCCATTCTGCTTCTTCACTAGATTTATCTAGAGCTATAAAATTCGATTCCATCGTGGATCGAGCTATACAAGTTTGTTTAGAGGATTTCCATGATACCACTCCACCACCAATGGTAAAAATATAACCACTAGTGGACTTGGAATCTTTTGTGTCAGATATCCAATTAACATTATTGTATCCTTCTAATACAGCTGGATATCTTGAGTAATGTAATCCATAATTTAAGGTGAGTCTTAGATATCTAAGAACCCTTATAAATGCCTTCCAATAGTCATTGCCAGGATTACTCACAAATCTACTTAGTTTATTAACCGCGTAGGCAATATCCGGACGAGTGCAGTTTGTTACTGTTAGGGCGATTTTTATCGCCGAAAATAATTTCCACAATTATAAAGATTGGTTTTTGATTTGTTTTGCCTTTCTAGACTTATGGTATGATTAGGACTTATTTAGATTAGGAAAGAAATCATATTGATATGATATTGATATATTAGGACTCTTGAATAGTTATCTTGTTTCCTAACATAAGTGATTTACTTGTCATATATTTGTATATATCTTCTTTCCTTGTGTATTAGGTCTCTTGAAGGGTTTGGACGGCTATATAAAGGGAAGAGGACGTGCATAATCAATACAGAAGAAATACCACAGAGTTACAAGAGTCTTGAGAGAATTAAGAGTCATTCAAGCACAAGGAGTCTTCACTGCCCTGGATGCAATCTCGAATGTGACTACATCTGAGATTACATTCAGTCCTGCAGATTGTGTTTGTTAGCTTTTCATCCATTGTTTTTAGTATTGTGATTAACAAAGTCCACACATGTCTATTGTTGGATGAGTTGAATTACATAAATTAGATATACTCTAGATAGGAGTTTTTCGTTGAGTTTCTACAAGTTGGTTTTAGTATTTATGTATACAGAATCAAACGATTTTACTAGTGGAAAGTTTTGCCATATTGGCACGTCTACAAGCTAGTTGGCTTGAAGATAATTTTTAATTCGTGTGTCTTTTTACTGTTTTCAAAATTCTGCTGCATGTGATTGGGAATGTGACCACATCTGCAATTACATCCTTACTCTGCGAAATTTTTCTATTTATCCGTGCTATAATTCTTTCAATTGGCATCTAGAGCCTACACTTGACGACACTAAGTGTTGATCCTGAGTGTTTGTTAGCATGGATACTCAAAATAACCCCACTTTTCATCCCCCCATTCTTGATGGCTCCAATTATTCTATTTGGAAGGTCAAAGTTTGGGCCTACATCAAATCTATTGATGAAAGGGCCTGGCGTACAATCCTTACCGGGTGGTCACCTCCGAAACTCATTGATATTGAAGGTGACTACAAGGACAAATGAGAAATTGATTGGACTAATGATGAATTAATATTGTCCAATTATAAATTGAAGGCATTGATGGCAATCTTTGGTACTGTGGATCAAAATATGTTCAAAATCATAGCAAATTTTACCGTTGCCAAAGATGCATGGGCTATTCTGCAAAGTCATTATGAGGGATTTTCTAGTGTGCGAAAAATCAAACTTAGGTTGCTCACCAATAAGTTTGAAAACCTTAGAATGCGTGAGGATGAGAATATCGCCACTTACAATGCCAAACTGTGTGATATTGCCAATGAAGCTCAAGCCCTAGGTGAACCTATCTCCTATGAAAATCTTATGAGCAAAATGATTAGATCTCTTCCTATTAGGTACAATATCAAAATTTCATCCATAGAAGAAGCCCACAATCTGTCCTCTTTAAGTCTCAAAAAACTTGCTGGCATTCTTCAAACCTATGAGATGAATATGGCTCAACAGATGGAGAGTATGGGTCAAAAAGTTACTTTTCAAATTGAGTCTCCTTTTCAACTTGAGTCCAAAGTTACCAATGATTTTACTGATCTTACCAATAAAATTGAAAAATCTGATCTAGAAGATGATTCTATGGCCATGTACTCGAAAACGTTTGATAGGATCCCTAAACTCAAAAGTCAGAATAAGTCTTAAAATTTCACAAAGCCTTTTAAGTCTGAGCCAAACAAGTTCCCTCAAAAGAACACCTTTGATAAAAATCAAGAACATTTTTCTGGTGATAAATCGAACAAATCTGACACAAAAATGCTTGACTCCATTAGGTGTAGGGCATGTACTGGGTATGGTCACTATGCTGCCCAATGTGCGAATACTCTTATGAAAAAGGGAATGAGCCTGAGTGTGACTTTGAGTGATAACGAATCTGACAATGAGAAGAATGAACATGAAGAAAACAAGGTCCTGACCACTTTGGTGATTGAAAGTCTCTCCAAATAAATCCTTCAGGTGTTGTCAGAGGTGTGGCCAGAGATGTGATCACACCTTCTCCGATCACATCTGAGGTCACATCTGAAGAACATGATTTCTTATTTGTCTCTAACCGTTTTTGTTTCAATTCTACCTCTGCTCCTGATGATTTTGAACAGGATGATGAATCTAACGGTGAAAGCCTGGAAGATACGTACGCGAACCTGTATAAGGATTGGCTGAAGAGGATTAAAGTGAATGAAATGCTGAAAAAGGAGAATGATTGACTCAAGAATGAGAATGATGATCAAAGGGAAATGATTACCAGGTTGGAGGCCTCTCTCACCAAGAAAGAACTTGAATTCAAAAAGGTAAATTCTAAACTTGAAGAGTCTCTTGAGACCATGAAGAAGTTTAATTCTGGGAAAGCAAAACTGGATGATATACTTTCCTTGGGTAGTGATGACAAAACTGGCCTTGGGTATAAAACTCTGCTATTTGTTAAAGCAAAAGAACAAGGAGAATCCTCAGATTCTTCCAACAATAAAAGGAATTTTTCCCAGAAGTCTAAACCATGGAAGCGCCACTTTATTTCTCACTATTGTCATGATCATGTGTTGGGAAATTTATTGTTTAGATTTTGATGAATGCCATATAAAACTTAGACTAGAAAGTTGGCACCCCATTTTCCTTGTAATTTGTATTGTAATAGATAGGGCTGTATAAGTTGAGTTAAGTCAGCTATGCCTGGATATACAAGAAGTCAAATGAAGACTAGAATGAAGACTCCGCTGTGAAGCAGTTGAGTATGGCAAGGAAGAGATGTCTAGAACTCGACTGAAGAAGTATCAGCTGTGATACAGCTGTATGAAGAGTCAGTCAAGTCAGCCAAAGAAGACAAGCCAAGTCAAGTTGAAGTGACATATGACTCTTTCAATCATTGGAGCAGACTCAAGTCACCTGGGGAAAAGGCAGCTGCAAAGAGGAGTTAACTGAAAAGAATCCATTGCACAAAAGTCAAGAATATTACCTAAATTGTAACGGCCCGCCTTCCAGATCGATGACTGTCCCCAAAAACCAACAAAAGTCTTTCCAGCGCGCTTTATCCTCACTCACGCGCACCCTGAGAGCAGCTTCCCAGGGAGTCACCCATCTCACAATTGCTCCGGGCCAAGCACGCTTAACTTCGGAGTTTTTATGAGATGAGCACCAGAAAAGAAGATGCATCTTATTGGTATGAGTAGTACCTATCAAATCTTTTAAGCTCTCCTGAGTTGTATAGTCCCATACCTACACAGTCTCAGAATCTCCTCTTATTCAGGTGTGGGATTAGTTCATTCATATTCCCCTCCGCCTAGAAGCCTGCCAGGAGCCGCTCCTTGTCCGTGCCTTCTTGCACCGGCGATCACTCCCCGCCCTCATCAGCCCCGGGCGTCGCATGCCCACCAGCTTCCGCTTGGTTCGTCCCCAAACTCACACCTTACTAGGAGAGGTCCCGCTCTGATACCATCTGTAACGGCCCGCCTTCCAGATCGATGACTGTCCCCATAAACTAACACAAGTCTTTCCAGCGCGCTTTGTCCTCACTCACGCGCACCCTGAGAGCAACTTCCCAGGGGGTCACCCATCCCACAATTGCTCCGGGCCAAACACGCTTAACTTAGGAGTTTTTATGAGATGAGCACCATAAATGAAGATGCATCTTGTTGGTATGAGTAGTACCTATCAAATCTTTTAAGCTCTCCTCAACTGTATAGTCCCATACCTACACAGTCTCAGAATATCCTCTTATTCAGGTGTGTGATCAGTTCATTCATTTTCCCCTCCGCCTAGAAGCCTGCCAAGAACCGCTCCTTGTCCGTGCCTTCTTGCACCGGCGATCACTCCCCGCTCTCTTCAGCCCCGGGTGTCACATAAACAAGTAATACTTCCATGCTGCCATGTATTAAAGTGCTCAGTCCCAGAAGCGTGCAAAAGGAATAAACCAATGGGAAGCACTGCACCTCGTGTCATAACTCGAAAAAGTCGGACATTCATTTAATACGAGGAAAGGTCTACATCTCAAGATTGAAGACCAAGAAAAGACAAGCCAACGAACACAAGTGACTTTTGAAAATTAGCCTATCTCTTCAACGGGCAGATTTTTGAAAGTTCACTATAAAAGGCTGAAGAATCACTTTGAGAAAAGGTTAACCTTTCATACCTGAGCATTCAAGCAATTATTAAGAACTGTAACCTGCAATATATTCTCAAGTTATTCAAGCAAAATCCTCAAGCCTAAATCTCGAAGGAAATCGATCCAACACTAAGCTGTGAAGGAAAGACGACTTCAAACCGTTGAAGAGGAAACTTTTGAAAAGAATCAAAAGGGGTTTACATTCCAAGGAGGATTATAGAAAGGTTCAAGGTCGAACTAGTCTCAAGTTATTGGAGGGCTTCGTGATCAAATCCAAGAAGCTTGAGCAAGTGAGCTGAAGTAGTAAGGCAGCCGCCCTGTGAAGAAGCTGAGTCGGACGAGAAGCCACTGTGTGATCAAGGCATCTCAGATCGAGTCCCAAAGGATCAAGTCAGCTGTGTGATCAAGACTTGTATCTGGACTGATAACCACTTTGTACTCTGATCAATACTTAGTGGATTCCTCCAGGAGTTGGAGAAGAGAGGAGTAGAAGCATTACCCCATCTTCGAACCTCTATAAAAATTATTGTGTCATTTACATTTCAGTATTTTTATTTCTGCATATCATTTTATATCTGCTGATAATTTGCTATCCAACTGATAATTAACAAAGTACTAAAACCAAATGTTAAAACAAACTTAAATCAAATTCAAGGGTGTTAAGTCTTCCGCTGATAATCTCATCACAACCAAGTTAAGTATTAGACCAAGCAGCTGAGTTATTCTATCAACAACTCAATAGAGTCTGTTGAGTGACTAACTTTGCTGGTTAACTAATTTAGCTGTCCCTCAAAGACATAGCTGTGAAATTAACTCTGTATTATTTTAAAAGGACTGAAATCGAAAAGTTGGTAAGGTTTATTCAACCCCCCTTCTAAACCTTACTCACACCCCTTGGGACCTACAAGTGGTATCAGAGCGGTTGGTTCATTGAGCCTTCCGCACTGGTTACTGAACTAGATCTCTAATCCTTCATAGAAGTTTTTAACATTTGCCATTTCAAAATCTTATCTTTTATTCAGCAAAGTTATTATCATGGAAGCAAATTTGACACGCATCCCTATGTTCACTATTGAGGAATTTGAAGACTGGAAAATTCGTATGCAGGCTCATCTATCTGCTTTACATGATGAAATGTGGCTAGTGATAGAAGATGGGCCACTGCAAATATTGAAAGTGAACACATCTGCAAGGAGAGTAGTAGCAAATAGAAGGAGAGAAGAAACTGTAGCTGAAGCTAGACCAGCCTTAGTTGAAAAACCAAGGACTGAATGGACCAATGATGACAGAAAGAGATACAACTTGGACAAAGCAATGTTCAATAAAGTCAAATCATGCAAAATAGCAAAAGAAATCCAGGATAAACTAACTTTAATTTGTGAAGGATCAAAGCAAATTAAGGAAAACAAATTATCTGTTGTTGTTCAAAAGTTTGAAAACTTTAAAATGCTTGCAGGTGAAACAATGGATCAGCTGGATGCTATATTTACTGAAATCACAAATGAGCTCTCATCACTTGGAAAGGAATACACACAAAAGGAGATGTGTATGAAGATTCTAAGGAGTCTCCCAGCTGAATGGGAAATGAAGACCATGGCTCTATGGCACTCGATGGACCTATCAAAAACATCCAATCATGAACTATTCTCAGACCTCAAAGCTTATGAATTTGAGCTGAGAAGAAAGGATCAAGAGAAGACAACTGTACCCAAAACAGCTGCACTTATAGTCAAAGATGGAAAGAGAGCTGAGGTTATGGAAGCTATTGACCAGGAGGAAATTGCCTTGATGGTTAAAAGATTCAACAAGTTCTTCAACAAGAACTATAAAAGAAATAAGGGTGAATCCTCCAGGAGACATTCAGCTCCCTCCAAGTCAAGGGAAGATAGGCCACCCAAGAGAGCAGAGCATCAAAAGGTTGAATACCAGAGAGCTGATAATCCAAGAATGGAAAGAGCTGATCAAAGAGCTGAGAACCTGTGTTGGAACTGTAGACAACCAGGTCACTATGCCATTGACTGTCCATTTCCTGTAGTTAATAAATACAAGAATGAAGAAGAAAGAAGAGTCTTCAGAGAAAAAGACAAGAAAAGAAAAAGGCCATGTTGGCTGCAGAGACTGCTGAGACAGCTAAGTCAAAAGATACAACAGACTCAGAGAGTAGTGAAGCTGACTACTCGAGTGACTCTGAAGAAGAAGCAATGATCTGTCTAATGGCTAAAGAACAAGATCAACCTGACCAAGAAGATGAGGTATACTCTAACTCATCTCACTCAGATTCTAGTGATAGTGATTGTGACACACACACTTCTTCACCCACTGATCTTTATGATTCATTAGGCAAAATGATGAAAGATTTTGAGCACATTAAATCCTCACACACTACTAAATGAGGAAAACAGCCAGCTCAAAAGCTAAAACCCACAGCTGACTAAGGAGTTGAGTACTCTAAGTCACATAGCTGATGAGAAGAAAGAGTTGAAGGCTGAGAATGCTAAACTAATAGCAGAGATAGCTGCTATAGAAAAGAGGGAGAATGATCTCAAAAATGTGATTGCTTCATTCACAAAGGCATCTAAATCGTTGGATGACCTTACTATGAGCCAAAAAGAATGTGGAGATAAGACAAACATATGATTCAATTCCTTTGTGCACTGTCAAACTCCTAGAGTGATCTTGGAAAAAGGATCTTCAAGCAATGAAGCATCTCAAAAATCCAAGACACCAAATGTTGCACTCACATTCATTCCAAAGCACAATCACAAACAAACTAGCCTCAGATACAAAGGAAAAGGAAAACAACCAGTTGAGTATGCTGAGAGGACAGCCGAAAAGAAATCCATCAGAGTTTCTCAGCAAACTCCAAACAGGAAGTACTCTGTGAAGAAGAAACAGAGCTACCATAAGCCCCAGAAGTTCTATCAAAGGAACACATATGATGGGAATGGTAGAAATTATCCAAGCCAAGCTGATTGGAATATTGTGAAATATCAGCAAAGATCTATGGAGTACAAGCCTAAATGGCAAAGACCTAGACCTCAGCAAAGGTCATTCCAAAGGCAAAAGAGCTATCATCAGATATGCACCCAAGCACTACACTCAGAAATATCACAATTACCCAAAGAAGGCAATTGCTAAAACACACACAGGCATACAGACAAAAGAGACAGCTGTATGAACCTAAAGCCCCCAAGCAATTTGCCAAAGTGAATTATGATTATGGCACAATAGATGGCAACCTCTTAAAGTCAGATCATTTGGCTATAGGTTGGTTGGATCATCTTACAACACTAACCCCTCAGGACCCAAACAAGTATGAGTACCTAAAACTTAATTTCCTTGATTTGGGTTCAAGGAAAAAGTGAGTGCCAAGGAACCTGGTACATGGATAGTGGCTATTCCAGACACATGACAAAACAAGAAAAATCTGTCAAAATTCAAGGAGATTAGAGGCGCAAAATTCATATTTGGAGGAAATGAAGCTCCATGGGAAATAAGAGACATTAGATCCATGAAGAAAAATGGATTAGAAATCACAGATGTTGCATACGTTGAAGGCCTCAACTTCAACCTGTTAAGCATCAGCCAACTCTGTGACAAGGGCTATAATATTGGATTCAATATGGGAGTGTGCCAAATCAAAGACACTGAATCAAATGAAGTAGTGTTGCAAGGATCCATACAAAAGAACATGTATGTGGTAGATTGGTCGACTGCCACCCCAAGCACTTGTCTGCTAGCAAAAAAGTATCGAATCGAATCAAGTTGGCTGTGGCACAAGAAGCTGAGTCATCTGAATTTCAAGACAATTAACAAGCTTGCAAGGAGTCATCTTGTGGAAGGTCTGCCTGACTCAGTGTACAAGAAAGAAAGTGTTTGTGATGCATGTCAGATGGGAAAACAGATCAAATCATCATTCAAAGAGAAGTCTAGTCCATCTTCAACAAGGATATTGCATCTGTTGCATATGGACTTATTTGGTCCAGTTGAGCCAGCTAGCATAAATGGAAAGAAATACACCCTAGTGGTGGTGGATGATTATTCAAGATATATATGGACATTTTCATGTGTAAAAAGAAGGAAACTTTGCAGAAGTTACCTCAGCTGATGAGAAAAGTTCAAAATGAGAAGAGTCAAACCATTATTAAGATAAGGTCTGATAGAGGAACTGAGTTTGTCAATGGGATAATCACTCAGTATTGTGTTGAAAATGGTATTGCTCATGAATTATCTGCAGCAAGGACTCCACAGTAGAATGGAGTAGCAGAAAGAAGGAACATAACTCTCAAGGAAGCTGCAATGACCATGTTAGCTGAAGCTGGACTGCTTAAAAGATTTTGGGTTGAAGCCATAAACACTGCATGCTATACTAAAAAATAGATGCATGATTAACAGACAGCTGACAAAGACTCCCTATGAAATTTGGACAGGGAGAAAGCCAAATGTTGCATATTTCAGAATATTTGGATGTAAATGCTTCATCCACAACAATGGCAAGGATAATCTAAAGGCTTTTGATGCTAAAGTTGATGAAGGTATCTTTTTGGGATACTCAGCTGAAAGCAAAGCCTATAGAGTGCTGAACAAGAGGACAATGGTCACAGAAGAGTCTATCCATGTGGTTTTTGATGAACCTAATGTAAATGGAGAAGACATTGAAGAGTTAGCTGATAAGCTGAATCAGCCAACTATGCAAAAGAGTCCCTATATTGAAGCTGAAGCTGGAACAATCAACCAAGATGAAGATGAGGCTGCTGAGTCTCAAAGACAGCTGGAGAATCTGCAGCTGAATGATAATGAAAGAGCTATTCAAGACAACACAACTACAAGACGACTGAACCCAACTGATTTACTCCAACCTGATGTGAGATGGTTGAGAGACCATCCACCAGAGTTAGTTATTGGAGATGTAAGAGATGGTGTAAGAACCAGATCCAGAGCTCAACAAGAAGCAATGTTCACTTGTTTTATTTCCCAAATAGAGCCAAAAGATGTGTCCCAAGCATTGGATGACACACATTTGATTCAAGCCATGCAAGAAGAACTGAATCAGTTTGAAAGAAACAAAGTATGGGAATTGGTGCAAAGACCAACCCATCAAAATGTTATTGGCACAAAATGGGTGTTCAGAAACAAGATGAATGAGGAATGTTCTGTGGTAAGGAACAAAGCAAGATTAGTAGCCAAAGGGTATTGCCAAGAAGAAGGAATAGATTTTGATGAAACATTTGCTCCTGTTGCAAGATTAGAAGCAATAAGGATGTTTCTTGCCTATGCTACACACAAGAACTTATTGTATATCAAATGGATGTGAAAAGTGCATTCTTAAATGGATTATTGGAAGAAGAAGTCTATGTTGAGCAACCTCCAGGTTTTGAGCAGAAGACTCTTGGAGATAAGGTGTAGAAGCTCAATAAAGCTCTATATGGATTGAAACAGTCACCTAGAGCATGGTATGATACATTATCTCAATTTCGACGAGATAATGGATTCACCAAAGGCAAAGTAGAGAAGAACACTCTTTAATTCAAGATGGAGAGAGTATACCGCTTGTTCAAATATATGTGGATGATATCATTTTTGGATCCACAAACAAAGAGCTGTGTGATAAGTTCTCAAACCTCATGCAAGGAAAATTTGAACTGAGCATGATGGGAGAGCTGACATTCTTTCTAGGACTTCAAGTTAAACAGCTGAAACATGGATCCTTCATAAGTAAAAAAAGTATACCAGAGATTTAATGAAGAAATTTGGTATGGAAGAGAAGTCTTCTGTGAAAATACCAATGAATACATCAGTCAAGATGGATATGGATGCAGATGGTAAGCCTGTGGATCAAACCAGATATAGAGCACTCATTGGATCACTGCTCTATTTAACAACAAGCAGGCCATACATCACCTTTGCAGTAGGAGTATGTGCAAGATTCCAATCTGCTCCAAAAGAAAGCCATATGAGTGCAGCTAAGAGAATCCTAAGATATCTAATGGGTTTCCAGGAAGCTTATGGTATCCAAAGGAAGGTGGATTCAAGCTTATTGGTTATTCGGACTCGACTTTCTTTGGATGTAGAGTTGACAGAAGAGTACTTGTGTACATGTCAAATGCTTGGAAATAGATTGGTTTCCTGGTTTAACAAGAAGCAAAACTCAATAGCCACATCCACAAACCGGCCGAGTACATAGTCATGGGCATTTGTTGTGCCCAAGTCTTATGGATGAGACAACATCTGAGAGATTACGAAATTGAAGAAAAAGAGATTCCAATTATGTGTGATAACACAAGTGCTATTGCAATCACTCAGAATCCTGTATTGCATTCAATAACAAAGCACATTGATGTCAGATATCATTTCATAAGAGATCATGTTGAAAAGAAAGACATCACCTTGGAATACATCTCAACTGATAAACAGTTAGCTGACATATTCACAAAGCCCTTATGTGAATCAAGATTTGAAGAGCTTAAGCATGAGCTAGGGTTAATTGAGCTAAGTTGACACTAAGAAGACTCAATGAGAAGAGATGAAACATAAAAAGATGAAAATAGAGCAAATTTCATAAATCAGCTAAGTGAATCAGCCGCATCGGAAAGTCAGCTGTATCGAGTTAGCTGATAGCTGAGTCACCATACGAAAGGAGAGAAGAAGAGTTGAGTCATCTGTGTAGTGAGCTGAGTCATTTATGAGCTAAGTGACAAAAACACAGTCGTTTTTAATGAGCGGGAATGTTTTTAAGGATAACGTCAGCGTAATAATGATGGGTACAGTCAAAAGCTGCACAATAAGCATATAATTGGATATAAATGTTGCCGCATTAAATGCGAGCAATTAAATGCAAATGAGACGTGCTAAATCTGAGCCGTTGATCCTGATCAATATTTCAAAAACCAAAAACACGTTCTTTCATACTCCTTATATACTCTTTCGTTCAGTTTTCTCTCACTTAAACTGTTCATCTTTCCAAAGCAAAGAAAGCATGTATCTTTTCTCTCAAAACCCTACCAGTCTTCAAAGCAAGTTCGTCAAGTTTCGTTCGGCAAAAATCACTGAAATGGCACCAGCACATGATTTTACTAAGCTCGCAAAGCAAATCCACACCGAATCAACCATGGATTTTGAAGGAATGATAAAGCAGGGTTCCGATGAAACCCTTGTGAAGAAGATAGCTGATAAGATTGAGAAATCCAGGCTGAAACCCTTTCTCACTTTGGAATACCAAATGACGTACGTAGAGGAGGTCGCCCAGTTCTACGTAAACGCTGAGGTGCAGGACGAAGGGATTAAATCTTCCGTCCACCGCAAGGACATTCTAATCACTGCAAAGGACCTTGCGGAGCACTCTTTATTGCCGTCGGAGGGCATGCAGGAGATATATGAAGCAGACGTTGATTTGGTCGCTGCATGGAAGGAAGTGGCCAAACCCGAGTGTGCTGCAAAAGTTGTCTACACAGCTGACAAGAAGCCGCTGAAGGATGATTATCATAAACTGCTGGATATCATCGCCAAATGTGTTGACATGAAGTTTGGAAGCTTCAATCAGCTGTCCAAAACCAAGTTGATCGTCATGGCTGCGATCATGGAGGAAAAGAAGGTCAACTGGGCAGAATTTGTCTACAGCAGACTCTGCCAGAATCTTGCAAATAAGTCCTTCAAGGACGATGGGTCATTTGGAGGATCTCTGGGCTATGGCCTTGTAATTGGCCACTTGATGGAGGTGAAGGGTGTTTTACTCCGACATGGAAAGTCGTTCCATGTCAACAAGAAGATGTTCCGGGCAAACCTTTCAGGAGCTCAAAGGAGAGCCTATGCCAAGAGGGCGGATACCGGAGGGGAATCGGTGATCTGAAGAAACAATCATTACTTTCCTCCCAAGAAGAAAGTCGCCCATGCAACGCAAAAGAATATAGCTGCCCTGCAGACTAAAAAAGAAAGATGCACTGCCCCCGCAGCCGTGTCTCCCGCCCCCGCGGTGAGGCGGAGAAGAACCTCAAATACCTTCTCCAACCATCAAGAAGAAGAGGACTGCCAAGCCAAGAAAGGAAGCTCCTCAGACAAAGAAAGATGCACCGGCCCCCGCCGCCAATGTATCTGAGGAAGCCGAATCCGAACCAGAAATTCCTCTGGTAAGGACAAAAAGAAGAAGACTCACCAAGCATTCAGAGCTTGAGGAGACAGATGAGTCTGCCACTCAATGGAAATCTCGAGATCAAAAAAGTGCGATCTCGTAAATTATTGATGAAATGACCAAGTCATTGAGGCCGATCAGCAGAGGCAAATTGAAGACCCAGCTGTGGACAGAACAACTGAGGAACAAGAAGCATCGAAGAAAGCAGATGCTGCTAAGGGCGAAGAGCAGCAGAGTTTGCTACCCTCTATTCCTGAAAAGGAAGGGCAATAGGGAGAAGATGAAGATGATGATGTAATCATATGCTCTCCATTGTACCCAGACATTCAGAATCGTCTAAGAGCATGGAGGAAATGGAAGCTGAGTCACTCTAGGGTGCAGTTTGAACACCCAGAGTTTATTGATGAGGAAGAGAAACTCTTCAGGTTTCTTGAAGTTGATACCGTGTTGCAAGCCCTAGATGAGGATAACTGTATTAATATGCTGCAAATTCGGAAGGAAAACGAACAGGCAAAAGCAGCTGAGGAGAAGAGGCGCGTGAGAAAGCCAACATCTGTCCTCTTACTGGAACCAGCGATCACACTCATCCGCACATAGATGTTCTTTCAAAAAGTGATGAGGACGTGGATCTGGTTGCTGCAAAGGAGAAATTGGATATGCAGCAAGCCATGTTGGAGTCCAAAATGATGCATGAGCAACAGTTGAGGGAAGGACCAGGAGAGTCTTCCAAATCACAGTTGGAAATTGATCCGTTGGGAGTGGTGCAGTAGAGTGCCACAATTATTGCTGCAACCACTTCCCCAGTTCACTCAGAAGACGGATCTAAGGGAATTGGCGATGAAACTGGGAACTTGGGCACCCAAGTTGAGCCAACCCCTGCTGAAGGTGTCTTACCACCTGCCCCCACGGCTGAACACTCAAAGGAAACAACCGGGAGTCTGGAGCAGAGTGACCCCAACATAAGTTACTCAGCTGGTAAGCCAGCTGAGGGGGAAACTCACTCCACTGCAGCTAGGTTGGAGGATGCTGCAAATGACTCCACCATGCAGAAAGGAGGCGAAGTGGAGAAGGAAAAATAAAAAGAACAATAGCAAGTTGTCACTGATGAAGCTCGGACAATTGAGTCTGTCTCAGCTGAAGTGCCAACATCTTTGCAGGCTGAGGACGCTGCTAATGCAGTCGAGGCATAGGACGGATCTGCCCCGGGAGTTAACACTCTGGGCAATGAAAGTGCAATCCACGGAGTTGAGACTCCTGTGGATTCCACCGCAGAAGACCCTAAGACAGCTGAGTCTGTTGAAGGGAATGTCCAAGGCCCTGCTGCAGTTGAGACTGCAGGAGGTAATGAAGGCCTAAGGGAGGTTGAGACTTCCCTAGGTAAAGAGGCAGAAACACAGAACATCCCTCCTGTTCACATTGATGTTTCTGAGAAGGAGATAAGTGCTCTTCATGATTCCCAAGACAACACTGACATATCTTTTCTGGAATATGAAGCTGAAGATGAAGCTGAGTCCTCCTCTGCTGCAAATCAAAAATACTCAGCTAAGGATGTTCTACCAAGTACGAGCAAGCCAGACTTCAAAGTTGCTCGACAAACGTTCAATTTTGATGATGAGCCAATCCCTCAAGTCTCATCATCTTTCGATGACGCTACTGATACAACCGAGGAACAACAAACTCAAATGGATAAATCAGCTGAGACCGAAGAAGCTGTTAAGACAGCTGAGGCTCAACCAGCTGGGTCAATACCATCAAAGGCCCCAGCTGAATCACAGTCAACTGCGCAGGCTACCAGAGCTGCAACAGAGACCATCTCGCGCACAATTTCTCAAGTGCGAGACGATTCTTATGAAGAAGTATTTCCTTTCTCTCATGAACTGCCCGTGCTTGAAGAAGAAACTACAAGAGAACAGAGGCTCTACACCGTCCAAGAAGACCCTATAATCCCTACTGATTCGATTGTGCCAGTTGATTTCAATTTCGATGCAGAGTGGCCGGCAGCTGACTCAAGTCAGACAGCTGAGATGCGTGAAATTTTCAAGAAAATCTGTGAAGAGATTGAGAAGATTGAACGGCACCAAGCCTCTCTCGACATGCGCCTGGACAACAGAGATGCCACTCTCACAGCAGACTTGAGAGGAGTGGTGGTCAGAATAAGGGAATGGTCTCAACAGCAGAGTGTCATGCGTCTCGAGCAAGTTCGCTACTTCAAGGCACTTTACAACAGAATGCTGGTATGGAGTGCTGACAATGTTGACATGAAGGCGAGGATGCAAACCTATATGGAGAGATTGCATGCCTCCCATACAACTGAAATGGAGTTGCTGCGTGAATTTCATCGCAAAGAACTTCTGCGCATCGAGGAAAACATGAATGCTAAATTTAGTCTTCTTATGGCTGAAATGAAACTGGTGGCAGCCGAGTCCAAAGCCACCCGCTCAGAATTCCGAACAAAGATACTCCGCATGAGACTCAAGCAAAATTCAGCCTATCGCCAGATCGACTTCATGCTTGCTGGTATGTTCCCAGGGGTTCTCTCTCCTTTGATGATGCCAAAAAGGGGGAAGAGGAATACCAGAAGATGCTTAAGGGGACGGTTGGTGAGAAGGAAAAGGAAACAGCTGTCGCAGAGAAGAAAGATACAACTGTTGAGAAGAGAAAGGAGAAGGGAAAAGCTGTTGAAGGGGAAATGTCAAAGGATTTGACATTGATGACTGCTGACACCCCTCAGCAAGGCCACGTCACAACCGACATCATCAGCAAACTTCCTGTAACTCTGCCACTCTATCACTCTGTTGTGCCCATGTCTCATAAGAAAAAGATTGTAAAAGCAGAGATGGAGGATTTTGACAAACGAACGGATGCCCGTGTTGAAGAGATGTTAAAACAATTTGGAGGCATTCCGGCAGGAAAAGATATAGATGCCATTTCAGACGCCGGAAATGAGACTAGATCAGTTGATGAATTCAAAACGCTCGAATCCGAAGGATACTTCGAGAACATGTCCATGGCCCAAGCCTGGGACTTGTACTGGGAAAAATGCCTTAAGCTGTGCGAAGAAGCTGATAGGCAGCAGACTACCGGCAGTCAGCAGACTACAAGCAGCAAGTCAGCTGACAAAAGGAAGGCTCCCGTACAATATACACCAAGAGGAAGAGGAAGAAGCAGTGGAGGAAGATGTTTCAGACCTAGACCTCTACCCAAAAACATTGAATAAATAGATCCAGGAAAAAAAGGAGGGATCTATTGGGCTGGATATGATGCCATAGCAAATCTGGAAGTGGAGAGGAAAAATGTTGAGTATGTTAAGAGAATCGAAGAAGAAAGTAGAAGACAAATTCAGCTGTGGGAAGAAAGGAAAGAAAGAAAGAGAAGAGACGATGCTGCAAAGAGATCATACGAGAAAAAGAAAGCAGCTGAAGAAGAAAAGAAGAGAAAGAGAGCAGAGGACGACATAGCTAAAGAAGAAAGAAGGAGGCAGCGAAGGCGATGAAGTGTTGTTGTCCACCCCTTCATGTATTTTACTATTGTAAATGCATATGTATGTAAGTCCTCTGTACACTTAATAAGAAATCTGTAATTTCTATACTTTTTCGTAGATATGGAATGATATGTTTGCTCTGATACACATTGTAAACAGCTGTGTAAAGGACAAGAATGTTATGATCAATAAAAAGATTGATTCTACGCATACATTCTCTGTTACTGCATTATCTGTATGTATCTTTGATGCTTACATTTTGTATGTATGTTTTAAGTTTTGGCATCATCAAAAAGGGGGAAATTGTTGGGAAATTTATTGTTTAGATTTTGATGAATGCCATATAAAACTTAGACTAGAAAGTTGGCACCCCATTTTCCTTCTATTTTATATTGTAATAGATAAGGCTGTATAAGCTGAGTTAAGTCAGCTATGCCTGGATATACAAGAAGTCAACTGAAGACTAGAATGAAGACTCCGCTGTGAAGCAGCTGAGTATGGCAAGGAAGAGATGTCTAGAACTCGACTGAAGAAGTATCAGCTGTGATACAACTGTATGAAGAGTCAGTCAAGTCAGCCAAAGAAGACAAGCCAAGTCAAATTGAAGTGACAGATGAGTCTTTCAATCATTGGAGCAGACTCAAGTCACCTGGGGAAAAGGCAGCTGCAAAGAGGAGTTAACTTCAAAGAATCCGTTGCACAAAAAGTCAAGAATATTACCTAAACAAGTAATACTTCCATGTTGCCATGTATTAAAGTGCTCAGTCCCAGAAGCATGCAAAAGGAATAAACCAATGGGAAACACTGCACCTCGTGTCAGAACCTGAAAAGCTGGACATTCATTTAATACGAGGAAAGGTCTACATCTCAAGATTGAAGACCAAGAAAAGACAAGCCAACGAACACAAGTGACTTTTGAAACTTGGCCTATCTCTTCAACGGGCAGATTTTTGAATGTTCACTATAAAAGGCTGAGGAATCACTTTGAGAAAAGGTTAACCTTGCATACCTGAGCATTCAAGCAATTATTAAGAACTGTAACCTGCAATATATTCTCAAGTTATTCAAGCAAAATCCTCAAGCCTAAATCTCGAAAGAAATCGATCCAACACTAAGCTGTGAAGGAAAGACGACTTCAAACTGTTGAAGGGGAAACTTTTGAAAATAATCAAAAGGGGTCTACATTCCAAGGAGGATTGTAGAAAGGTTCAAGGTCGAATCAGTCTCAAGTTATTGGAGGGCTTCGTGATCAAATCTAAGAAGCTTGAGCAAGTGAGCTGAAGTAGCAAGGCAGCCGCCCTGTGAAGAAGCTGAGTCAGACGAGAAGCCACGGTGTGTGTGATCAAGGCATCTCGATCGAGTCCCAAAGGATCAAGTCATTTGTGTGATCAAGATTGTATCCGGGACCGATAACCACTTTGTACTCTGATCAATACTTAGTGGATTTCTCCAGGAGTTGGAGAAGAGAGGAGTAGAAGAATTACCCCATCTTCGAACCTCTATAAAAATTATTGTGTCATTTACATTTCAGCATTTTTATTTCTGCATATCATTTTATATCTGCTGATAATTTGCTATCCAACTGATAATTAACAAAGTGCTAAAACCAAGTGCTAAAACAAACTTAAATCAAATTCAAGGGTGTTAAGTCTTCCGCTGATAATCTCATCACAGCCAAGTTAAGTATTAGACCAAGCAACTGAGTTATTCTATCAACAGCTCAATAGAGTCTGATGAGTGACTAACTCTGCTGGTTAACTAACTTAGATGTCCCTCAAAGACATAGCTGTGAAATTAACTCTGTATTATTTTAAAAGGACTAAAATCAAAAAGTTGGTAAGGTTTATTTAACCCCCCTTCTAAACCTTACTCACACCCCTTGGGACCTACATCCTGGACACATTAAACCATTATGTTATAAACTGAAATCGAATTTAAGGTTTGGACGTCTGATGTCATCAGAGATGTTACGACATCCTCGTAATCATTTTTCAAAATCTGTCTGGATTAAAAAATCTGATGTTAAATGTCATGTTATCTATACTTCCTTGAGATCTAACGATTCAGGATCTTGGTACTTCGATAGTGGATGTTCACGACATATGACAGGTACCTTGGAGTATTTAACTGACTATGAACTTTACAATGGTGGCAATGTTACCTATGGAGGTGGAGCCAAAGGGAAGATAGTTGGGAAAGGGACGTTGAACGTTGAAGGACTACCCAAGCTGCGTAATATGCTTCATGTAGTTGGTCTTAATGCTAATCTCATCAACATAAGTCAACTATGTGATGATGATCTCTATGTAAATTTCAACAAAAATTCTTGTGATTAAGTGTTCGATGAGTCTGACACTTGTATCCTTACTGGCTTGAGGTCGTCTGACAACTTTTATCAGTATTGTAATGAGCAACTCTGTCGCAGGGCACACACAAATGACACTGATCCATGGCATCAAAAATTAGGTCACGTTAGTCATAAAAAGCTAATGGAACTTGTGAAATTTGAAGCTGCTATTGGTTTGCCTAAATTGTCTATGAAAAGTGTCAATGTGCGTGAAAGTTGTCAAAGGGATAAACAAAAGAGAGTGTTGCATCAAATGACATCACATTTTCACACCACTAGATGTCTGGAGTTAGTTCATATGGATCTCATGGGTCCTATTGAGATTGAGAGTGTGTGTGGTAGAAAGTACTCTTATGTGATTGTCAATGATTTTTCACGTTATACGTGGACATATTTTCTACGTGAGAAATATGAAACTTTTGATTTCTTTAGAAGCTGGCATAAAAAGGTTTGTAACTTGTATAATTTAATTGTTGCCAGAATTAGATCGGACCATGGTAAAGAATTTGAGAACTCTTCTTTCTCATCTTTCTGTGATAGAAAGGGGATTTCTCATGAATTCTCCGCCCCTAAAACTCCACAACAAAATGGGGTGGCAGAGAGGAAAACTTGTATATTGCAAGAGATAGCCCGCGTCATGCTTAGTTCTAAAAATCTTTCAAAAAGGTTTTGGGCTGAAGCTCTGAACACTGCTTGCCATATAGCAAATCGTGTGTATTTGAGGCCTGGATGTTCTATGACCCCTTATGAAATTCTTTTCGGAAAGAAACCTAACCTCAAATATTTTCATGTTTTTGAGTGTGTGTGCTATGTTCTTAATGATCGTGATAATCTTAGTAAATTTGATTTCAAAAGTGACAAGTGTCTTTTTCTAGGTTACACTTCGAATAGTCATGCCTATCGAGTTTATAATCTTTGTACTAAGACGATCATGGAATCTATAAATGTTATCTTCGATGATCTTCGATATTGCAGGAAAGAGTGAAGAAGATAATATTGTAGATCTGCTCGAATTTGTTGAGACTGCCCCAACGAAGGACGTAGGCACAAATGTAATTGAGAATGTGACTGGAGCCCCATCCGTAGCTATCTCAAATTCAGAACCAAATATGACGGCATCTGAGCCCACATCCGTGTCTGCTGCAGCTGAGTCAGACTATGATTCTGAAAATGAACCAGTTGAAGAAACTAATAATCCAATCATGGATCGTGGCAGTGATATACCTACAAGGATTCAGAAAAATCACCCTACATCTCAAATCATTGGTAATACTACTAATGGTAGTGAGACAAGAGGGAAATGTAGAGTGAACTATCGTGATATAGTAAGAATGGTCTACATATCTACTGATTGTATCAATGTGAGAACATGTTTTTTTGTGTCCAATTTCGAACCTAAGAATGTTGTTGAAGCTGTAAAAGTTGAATTTTGGATACATGATATGCAAGAGGAACTAGACCAATTTGTCAAAAATGATGTGTGGTTTTTGGTCCCTAGGCCAGAGGATGTTAATGTCATTGGAACAAAATGGATTTTCAAAAATAAAATAGATGAATCTGGCAAAATTGTTCGCAACAAAGCTCGATTAGTTGCTCAAGGGTACACACAGGTTGAGGGGGCAGATTTCGATGAAACCTTTGCTCATGTAGCCCGTATTAAGTCCATACGTTTGTTGCTTGCTATTGCATGTTACTTGGGATTACTTGGGATTAACTCTTCACCAAATGGATGTAAAAAGTGCTTTATTAAACGGATTTCTAGATGAAGAAGAATTTGTTGAACAGCCTAAAGGCTTTGAGGACCCCTTTAAGCCTAACCACGTGTATAAGCTTAAAATGGCTCTTTATGGTCTCAAACAAGCCCCTAAAGCTTGGTACGGTAGGCTGACTGAATACCTTCTTCAAATTGGTTTTAAACGTGGTGAAGTTGATAAAACCTTGTTCATTCAAAAGAAAAACCATAACATCATGATTGCTCAAATCTATGTCGATGACATTGTTTTTGGTTCCTCTCTGATAAACTGTTAAAGGAATTCATTGCTTGCATGTCCTCCACTTTCAAAATGAGTATGGTAGGTGAGTTAAATTACTTCCTGGGCATGCAAATTAAACAACTAAAGGAAGGAATTTGTATCTCACAAAGCAAGTATGCCAAAAATCTTGTGAAAAAGTTTGATCTAGAAAATGCCTCTCACTTGAAGACTTCCATGGGGTCGAGTCAAAAGTTGAATAAAAAAGATGTGGCTGAAAGTGTTGACCACACCTTGTATAGAAACATGATAGGAATTTTGTTGTACTTGACTGCCAGCCGTCCTGATATTATGTTCAGTATTTGTCTTTGTGCTCGTTATCAATCTAATCCCAAGGTTACTCATTTAAAGGGCTTAAAACGTATTATTCGATACGTAGGGGGCACAACTGATTTTGGAATTCGGTACACAAAAGACACTAACACTAATCTTGTGGGATTTAGTGATTCTGATTGGGTTGGAGATGTTGTTGATCGAAAAAGTACAATTGGTGGATGTTTTTATTTGGGAAATAATTTGGTCTCATTGTATAGCAAAAAACAAAATTGTGTATCTCTTTCGACTGCTGAATCAGAATATGTAGCAGTTGGGAGTTGTTGCACACAACTTTTATGGATGAACCAAATAATTGAGGAATTATTTCTTAAATAAAACTCTTTGTACTTCGATTATCATGCCTGATTATGACTCTTTTTAATCCCTATTTATTTGCAGGCAATCAAGTGCACATCATCTCACTCTCTCACAAATCTTGAAGTTTTTTGTGTGGCTTGAACCTTGTTTGCAGGTTGACCCTCTCTCTCCATGGCACGATTTGTTTCCTCCATCAAAAATCTCTTTGGAAGCCCCAGCAAGTCATCATCCTCCTCCCACAATTCCCAAAGTCCGACTTTTGAAAAATCTATGGAGGAAAATATTTTTCCGAATGTTGTCAGAGATGGAACCCCATCTGACACTGCATCTCCATCTGCCCAGCATCCGTCTTCTTCTCCGATTAGGGAGAGTTTGGCACCACCAGAGACCGTAGCCACTCCTTCTTCCACTCCTACAGAGGTCGCCGTAGACACTACTATTCCTCCATGATCGAAAATCTCTGCACCCATGTTCGTTCAAGATGCCCCTGCATCTGGGCTTGAAGATGTCCCTGCATCTCACACTGTTCCAACCCAGGAACCAGGTACAAAGTCCACACTTCCACTGCACCCATCTTCTCCAAGTTCCACTCCTACAGCTATCATCCTAGTTCCATTTCAAGATGAGGCCCTTGCCTCTGTTCTTCCCGGGGAAAAGGATAATGAAATAGACATCGACAACCCTCCAGATTTTGAGGTAATTCGCACTATTCATGGACCACTTGGTACTCCCATTGTTCGACGTTCGAAATGGCTTATAAGCTACTCCCCTGAGGATTTCGAATATTCCGATTCTACCCCTGAACTTTCTCCCAAAAAGCAAAAGATCACTTTAGAGGGTACTTCAAAGAAAGAAGGAGAAAATTTGCCTATTCCTCACGTGCCTTTCAGTGATTTCGACGATAATGTGAACCAATTTGTGGTTAAGCCAAGAGACATTGTGCAACCGGAGCCCAAAGATAGTACTGATGATATTCATTTGGCACATATGGTTCAGAAAGCCACGAAGGGCAAAGGTGTGGCCAAGGATGTGACCATATCCAAGCCTGCACTTACGGCAGCTGAGTCGAGTTCTGAGTTCGATGACTCTAGTGATGAGGATTTTGATGCCTCTAAGGAACCAGAAACAGAGATTGATTATGAGACTATGGTCGATGAAGTTGGTGATGAATTGATGGCTGAAGAACGGAAAAACGCTGCTGCTGCAGATGCATAGGAGGATGTGATGTCATCCAACGACACATCTGACTCTGAGTTCGATATTGGGAGAGCTCATTCTGAGCTATTTTACACAGCTGCTGCAGCTTCCAGGTTTCATGCTTTAATTTCCCATTCTTTTATTGATGAGAAATGCAGAGATTATGAGCACTTTGCTAAGTATAATCTGAATCGATTTTTTGAGGAACCAGAAATAGAGATTGATTATGAGACTATGGTCGATGAAGTTGGTGATGAATTGATGGTTGAATAACGGAAGAACGCTGCTGCTGCAGATGTAGAGGAGGATGTGATGTCATCTGATGACACATCTGACTCTGAGTTCTATATTGGGAGAGCTCATTCTGAGCTATTTTACACAGCTGCTGCAACTTCCAGGTTTCATGCTTTAATTTCCCATTCTTTTATTGATGAGAAATGTAGAGATTATGAGCACTTTGCAAATTATAATCTGAACTAATTTTTTGGGGAATGAAATTTGTTGACCACGATTTATACTGCTCTTCCTTATATTTACACGGTGGTCTGTGAGTTTTATGCCAACATGTCTACCAGAATTACTGTTCGACGTTCTCCTAAGTTTGGTAAGGTTTTTGTTTGCAATAGGATCTATGAATTCAATCCTCAGTCATCAATCGCTTCTTTGATATGCCTGATTTTGAAGAGAGTGAGGTGCCCTGTGATTAGAATGAAATGGCTCGATTTCTAACTGGTGGTCGTGAGAAAGATTGGCCTGCCCATCCCAAGAAGCTCATATCTTCCCGCCTTACATCTTTTTATAGGTTTTTGCACAAGATCTGTTGTGGAAACTGGTCTCCTTCCAAGAATAATTCAATTGTCACAAGGACACATGCCAGAGTTTTGTATCAAATTGGGAAAGGGTTGCCCTTTAATTTTGGCAAATTGGCTTTTGAGGAGGTAACATTTTTTGCTACAAGTGAGTCTGAATTCTGGTCCCTGCCATTCCCCAGTCTCATCTATAAAGTCCTGGTTTCTCAAGGATTTGAAACAAGGGAGGGTGATCACTTCACTAACCAACCCGGGGTCTTTCATGTTTCTCGACCCTTGCTCAGTTCTCAAAATTGCATTGTTGATCTGCCCCTTGTATATCCAGGAGATGCTCCACTTGTTACTGAACTTCCTATCTCTGCTGCTTCTCCGAATGTTGATGCCCCTGTTCCTGAATCTATTCCAGATGTGACCTCAAATGTGGTCCGGACGTTGGCAACATTCCGGCTCCCATTTCCTCTAACATCTCCTTTGTCCCTGTTTCTATTGATTTCTTACAGGTACAACTGGCATTTGCTGAGCAACAGATTGCTCACTTCACTGCTCTCCATTCTCAATTGCAACATATCCTTGGCTTTATTTCTGGCCAAAAAGGGGGAGAGAATGCAGCTAGACCAAGCACTACTCAATGGGGAGTTATGGAGACTGAGGCACCTAGAACTGATGCTCCAATTCTTGAAAATGCTACAACCCAAGATGTTGCTGCTGCTGCACCATTGACTGGACAGGGTAAAGGCGATGAAGGTCTTCTGTTTGAGTTTGAAGGACAAATAGATACAAATGTGTCCACTGATGAACTTTATAATATTTAATCTGGGATGTACTAAACACTATTCTCATGCTAGGTTTATTTGCTTTTGGTTGTGGATAACTTGATAAAACTCTCTCGTGATATTTTTGCTGCAGTTATGAATGTGACTAAAATGTGATTACATCTGATTCAGTATTTTTACTCAGCATGATATTTAGGGAGAATTAGTTTGTTTTGTGCTTGATAAGTGTTTTGTCCAGAAAGACAAAAAAGGAGAGATTGTTATGGCGATTTTTATTGCCAAAAAAAATTTCCACAATTATAAAGATTGGTTTTGATTTGTTTTGCCTTTCTAGACTTATGGTATGATTAGGACTTATTTAGATTAGGAAAGAAAATATATTGATATGGTATTGATATATTAGGACTCTTGGATAGTTATCTTGTTTCCTAACATAAGTGATTTACTTGTCATATATTTGTATATATCTTCTTTCCTTGTGTATTAGGTCTCTTAAAGGGTTTGGACGGCTATATAAAGGGAAGAGGACGTGCATAATTAATATAGAAGAAATACCACAGAGTTACAAGAGTCTTGAAAGAATTAAGAGTCATTCAAGCACAAGGAGTCTCACTGCCCGGATGCAATCTCGAATGTGACTACATCTGAGATTACATTCAGTCCTGCAGATTGTGTTTGTTAGCTTTTCATCCATTGTTTTTAGTATTCTGATTAACAAAGTCCACACATGTCTATTGTTGGATGAGTTGAATTACATAGATCAGATATACTCTAGATAAGAGTTTTTCGTTGAGTTTCTACTAGTTGGTTTTAGTATTTTTGTATACAGAATCAAACGATTTCACTAGTGGAAAGTTTCGCCATATTGGCACGTCTACAAGCTAGTTGGCTTGTAGACAATTTTTATTTCGTGTGTCTTTTTACCATTTTCAAAATTCCGCTGCATGTGATTGGGAATGTGACCACATTTGCAATCACATCCTTACTCTGCGAAACTTTTTCTATTTATCCATTCTATAATTCTTTCAGTTACATATATTAGACTGCCAATAATCCGAGAATATTCTAGTTGAAATACAGGCTCACCCTGATTTTTAGCTGGGTGTAAGCTTAAATCAACAGGTGTTTTAGATGGACGACTATCATAAGCATTGAACTTTCGAAGTATTGTCTCAATATAATGAGAATGTGACAAAACAAGCCCATCAGATGTTTTAGAGATCTTAATTCCCTAAATAACATCTGCTATACCCATATCTTTCATATCAAAATGTTTGGTCAACATTTTCTTAGTATTCATGATTATATCATGATTACTATTAGATAAATATTTTTATCATGATTTTGATGATTTTGCTTTACTATGTTTTTACACCAAAATAATGTTCTTAAATGTTGTCCAAATACTCCCGATCGATCTAAAATATTTTTACTAATTTTTCAGAGTATTTCTTGAAGTTTATTTTCGACAAAAATTGGACAACACTTCTATCTCGTGTTCGATTGATTTTTGAAACAGAAACGAGACGGACAAATTTCTTCAAGAGGTCGATCGGTGGTGTCGATCGGTCGACCCCAGGACGACCGGTGTCTGAGAATTGCACAAACCCCCTGTATTGATTTCTCAAGTAGGCCAACCGGTCTGACATGGGTTCGACTGGTCGAACCCTATGTGGACCGGTCGACCTGTGTTTTTTTTGTTCGTATATTTTGAATTCTTCTTCCTATTCGACCGGTCGCCCTATATGTTTAACAATAAAATCTTTACCGTTTGAACCAGACAGATTTTCCTTGATTCAGGGGATTGATTTATAACAACTATATTCTTAATTTAACATGTATTTCTTTTCAGATTTCAATCCCCAAGAGGAGCCTATCTTTGATCAAACCTCTCCTATAAATAGAGGAAGATTTGGAGCAACAATATAAGAGACAATTACACTACAACACAACAAGAGATACATTCAAGTAAATACTTTGTTCTTCAATTTCAACATTCTTGTTGTAATAGCCTAAGGTCTTTCACTTTCACATCTTGAGGTCTAGGCTTGATTCTTGATTACACTTGCACTTCAAAGTTGTATACTTCATTATTGAGTTGTAATCTTGAAGTTGTGTTCGTCATTCAAACAAAAGATATCCTTGTGAGTTTTATTGTGGTAAGAGCACACTTGGGTGATCTTAGGTGTTAGGTGTAAGAAGATTGTGGTAATGTTCTTGTGGAAGAGTTTGGTGCTCTTCGAGGTGTTGAAGAGTTTGATGCTCTTCAAGTTGGAAGATTGTGGTAATCTTCATAAGGTGCTATTGCTAGAAGATTGTGGTAATCTTCTAGGAAGATTGTGGTAATGTTCAAAGAGGTGTTGTAAGAAGAGTGTGGTGCTCTTCAAGGTGATGTTGTAATAGTTTTAGTAACTATTAATAAAATTCTTTTTCATTTCGAAATCCATCCCGGAGATACTGGGGTGGTAGAGCACGTAGTCCCTAGGTGGGGTGAAGCTCTATTACATTCGAAAAGAGGGCATAATCGAGAAAATGGGCATAATCTATTCACCCCCTCTAGATTATCGTAGCCACTTGGACTTACAATTACTACCTATAATAAACATGTCGTCAACGTAAAGACAGACAATCATATAAGCATTAGGTGTGTCTTTAATGTAAACGCATTTATCACACTCGATAATTTTGAAACCATTCGACAGCATAGTTCTGTCAAATTTCTCGTGCCATTGTTTCGGAGCTTGCTTAAGGCCAAACAATGACTTAACGAGTTTGCAAACCTTCTTCTCCTGCCCAGGAGCAACAAACCCTTCGAGTTGTTCCATGTATATTTCTTCTTCTAATTCACCATTTGGAAAAGTCGTTTTCACATCCATATGCAATGCAGCAATAGCAATGAGAACTCTAATAGATGTGATTTTTGTCACGGTGAATACGTATAAAAGAAATCAAGGCCTTCTCTTTGTGTAAATCCTTTAGCTACTAATCTAGCCTTGTACTTATCAATAGTTCTATCAGCTTTATATTTCCATTTAAGAATCCACATGCATCCTAAAGTCTTATTTCCCAGTGGGAGTGTAAGTCCAAGCGGCTACGATAATCTAGAGGGGGGGTGAATAAATTATCTCCATTTTCTCGATTATGCCCTCTTTTTCGAATCAAACAAGCCAAGACAAGAATGAAGGTGCGAGAAGTAAATAATACGCGTCGATTTATAGAGGTTCAACCCACCTAGGGCTCAATCCTCTACCACCCCAGTATCTCTGGGATGGATTTCAAAAAGAAAAAAGATTTTATTAATTACCACAATTAATACAATATCACCTTACAACACCTCTTTGGAGATTACCATAATCTCTCTTGAAGATTACCACAATCCTCAACGACACCTTGTGAAGATTACCACAACGACACCTTGTGAAGATTACCACAATCTTCAACCTTGAAGAACACCAAATTCTTCAACACCTCAAAGAGCACCACACTCTTCAATAAGAAGATTACCACAATCTTCTTGCACCTAACACCTAGATCACCCAAGTGTGTTCTTACCACAAAAACACTCACAATGATATCTTGTGTTGAATGATGACCACAAATTCAAGATTACAACTCGATAATGAATAATACAATTTATAGTGCAAGTGTAATCAAGAAATAAGCCTAGACCTCAAGATGTGAAAGTGTAAGACTTTAGGCTATTACAACAAAAATATTGAAAATGAAAGAACAAGTATTTGCTTGAGTGTATCTTGTTGTGTTGTATATCAATTGGTTGTCTTGTTGCTCCAAAACTTCCTCTATTTATAGGGGATGATTGATCATGAATAGGCTCCTCTTGGGGATTGAAAATCTACAGAAAAATACAATTAAAATCAAGAATATAGCTGTTAGAAATCAATCCCACAAATTATGGAAGAACTGTCTGCTGTCAATGGCTAGAATTTTGCTATCAAAACGGTAGGGCGACCAGTCGCGTAGAAATAGACGTTGAAAGATAAAAACACAAATTAACACAGGGCAACCGGTGGATGGGGGGTCCGACCGGTCGACGCCTGTGTGGACCGGTTGGGCAAGTGTAAGAAGCAATACAGAGAGTAGCCAAACCTTCAGACACCGGTCGACCTGTGGTCGACCGGTCGACCACACCGGTTGACAACCAGGTCGACCGGCCGACCTCTTGTAAAAGTCTTCCATCTGGTTTTCTATTTTAAAACTCATCTTCAGGTACGGGTTGCCTTATAGGGCGACCGGTCCAACCCGAGACAGAAGTGTTGTCCAATTTCTATCGAAAATGAACTTCAAGAAATACTCCGAAAAATTAGTAAAAACATTTTAAATCGATCGGGAGTATTTGGACAACATTTTAAAATATTGTTTTGGTGTAAAAACACTTTAAAACAAAATCATCAAAATCATGGTAAAAACATTTATCAAACAATCTCCCCCTTTTTGATGATTACAAACCAAAACAATTTTAAGAGATTTTAAGAGGTCGATTTTGAAAACAAAACGAATTTTCCGGTAAAATATAACTAGCCGTTTGAAACAACAAATATTCAAACAAAATAGCCACAAGTAAGGGAGTAAGGATATTCAAAATATTTTAGCAAAAGCTCCCCCTATCAACATGCACATCAAGATAAGTAGATAAGCAACCATACAAAAGCTAAAAGCTTAGCTTATACAATGTAACTCAAAAAAAATCACGAGCTTAGAAGCTCCCCCTGTCGAAAACAACGATTAAACAAGTATTACAAGTCCAAGATATATCCAATGGACTAGTTTATATGCATAGCTTTTGGCTTTAAAGAGCCATAGCTTATAGCTTCTTTTGTGAGCTTATTTTAGCTTCTTTGAGCTAATGAGCGTGAGCTTATTTTAGCTTCTTTGAGCTAATGAGCTTATAACATGTTTCTCCCTCTTTGCAATCATCAAAAAGAATGTTAGCACAATAAAAACATCATATTATCATATCAAAGTGCGCGATTTAAACGATTTATCGAGTTATTGATCATTAAGCTTAAAATTCCAAAAGCTAAGGGAATAGTTGATCAAATGACTTGTAAAAGTTCGTAAAAGCTCGTTTGATTTGCAAAACATGATCTCTATAAATATATAAGCCTTTTGAAATCGAGAGAATCATGTGGGTGATGAATTTTTCTTTGAAACATTTTATCGAACACTTGGCGGGTGTCAAATAATAAATAAGATGTATATAGCCCTTTGTAAAAATAACCAAGCCAAAGTTTTTCATCACCAAATGCAATAATACATCATTCAACAATCATCATATACATTACACCAATATCATCACAATATCAAAATATGAGCAAAGCCTCAAGGGTTCAACCCAATTGAGATAAGGAAAGGAATAATCTTACCAAAAGAGATATACAAGCAATATGATATCAAAATCACTTATGCCATATATGCCCAAGTAATATCAAGAAGTACTTTTACCATCAAATACTTTATACCATCCATCCAAGCAAGATACCATTCAACCATACTAAAGCACTTTACTCCCCTTTTGAAAACAACAACAATTCATTTTGAAAAGCAAGCTGCAGGGAGAAGCTCCTTGATGAATTTCTTAAGTTTCCGAGGAAAACACCAAAAATATGTAATACAACAAAATCACAGTAAAATATGCAAAGACATTTTGAAAAAGCACGGGGTAGGGACATCAATCCTCATCCGAGGAAAAGCAAGCTGCAGGGAGAAGCTCCTTGATGAATTTCTTAAGTTTCCTCATTTTGCTCTTCATTTTCGCATTTTCTTCCTTCAATTCTCGGAGCTCTTTTCTAAGAGATGCAACATCTCGAAATGTTTCTCTTTCCACTTTTTCCATTCTATCTTCGAGACTCAAATCCTTAACATCCGGTTCATTATCATCTTCTCCATCGTCTCCTTCATTATTGTGCCCTTCTTCATCTCCCACATTTTCTTCTTCCCTATCTTCTTGTTTCCCGACATTATCACCTCTTCCTACAATATTTTCAACCTCCATGTCATCAAAGAAATCATCCCGAGGTTGTCGCGGATTTTGAACACGTCCCCTAGTGGCTCTAGTGGGAACCCGAGGTAATGTTTGTCTCATTCTTACCATTTGTAGTATATTGTCATTATCAAAATAATGATGACGAATTTCAGTGTTCATCTCATTTTCTAGGTAGCCCGATAGAAATAGAAGTTGACAAATCAAGTTCCCCAATGTATATTGCTTCCTAGTAAACTTTTTTGATTCTGTCAAACAATACACAAATACGGCCGCATAATTGACCCTTTCGCCCCGGACGATCTTATAAGTAAGAAATAGTTCGAGATTACTAGGGAGTTTTACTTCTTTACCACTTACGCAATAAGAACATATAATAGACACAATTTGGTAATTCGGCGGCATTGTCGAATAGGTTTCCTCCGGAAAAACTCCCAAAAATGTTTTCATTTCATCTAGTGAAACACAAAAAATATCATCATTCCAATGAGTACAATCCACATTAACAACTCCATCGTTAGGCATATTGAAATGATTACAAATGTCGGCATATGTCCAAGCAAAATGTCTACCATTAAGAAAAGTGTGAAGTTCCAAAGGTCCATATGCCGTAGCATTGACAATCCACATGTTTGCATAAAATAGTTTAATGAGTTCATCATCATAGTGCAAATTTGGATTATCCCAAAGTGACACCCATCCTTAAATTTCAAAATATGCCCTAATATCCGGATATTCATCATGAAATGTCAAAAATCGAACAATACGAGTACGAGAAATTTTCTTATCATTCACTTCAATATTTTCATAATGCTCCTTCCGCAAGTTTATTCAAAAATTGAAACCTATTTGCTCTAGAAGGAGGCTTAGAAAGAAGTGACAACTTACTAGAGTCCCAATGAATATTCGATAATTTCTTTTAACGGCACCTTAATGAGATTCATTGGGATTGTTTTGAAGTCGAGCATATAGACATAAGGCATAAAAATGTCGAGTATATGGGAATAATGAAAGTAGATAAACATACCTCGAATTTATTTGCCAACCAATATGCCTTTAGCATCTTTATCTAACTTGATGTTGGTTGTCATAGGAGTAGTGATGGTCCTTCCTTCTTCAATGCCGAACTTCTTCAAAAGTTCTTTTGTATACTTTGATTGTGAAATATAACCACTTTTTTAGCATTGTTTAACTTGAAATCCAAGGAAGAAGTTGAGCTCCCCCATCATACTCATCTCAAATTCACCTTGCAAAAATTTCTTCTTCTTGGCAATACCCTTGAGCTACTAACCTTGCCTAGGTCATCAAGCTTGCTCCGAAATACCAAAAATTTCTGCAAAATCTTAACAAGATATCTTGCACAAGAGCATAGTAATATCGAATAATATAGACATTATAACAAGTAATACATACTATGCTTTAAAGAAAATCATCAAGAGTTTAATAAAAACATGTAAGATGCTTATAGGAAGCTATATAAGGTCTCTTTTGAAATTTGAAAATCCGAGAGCATATAGTCGAGACCTTATTTAAAAGAAGTATTTGAAGAAGAGCTTTGACAAAGCAACCAAGAATAAAAACATGAATATGTGCAATAAAGTGCATAATTTAAGATGAGGATAAAAATCAAATGTTTTATCAAAATAACATATAATCCTTTACAAGTCTCGGATAAAAAAAATTTTTATCTAATAATGCCTTTCAAAAATCGAAAAATCCTCTTAATGGCACTTATATGAGATTCTTTGAAATATCTTGAAAATCAAGCACATAGGCAAATGGCAAAAATATATCGAGTCTATGAGATGAATAACAATGGTGTGCGTACCTCGATAGTTTATGTCACTATTGATATATTATGACATAGATGGTCATTTATGAAGGTATATATCGTACACAATTCTTAAACAATTCTAGCACAAAATATAATGGTAAAAGTGTAGGCTAAAGCAATAATATATGTCACAAGTATGCTTATGCTATATAAATCCATAAGATATAATAAAACACATTAGTCTTAGTAAATGCACAATAGTTTTAAAAACATCATGCAAGGTCTACTTTTCAAAAAAAATTTAAAAACACAAATATTTATTGAAGACCTTATTTTAGAAATATTTTGAAAAATTAAAAAATACAAGCATACATAAAACATTATGCGTATTTAATTACGATTTTACCAATTTTGCCATTTCCACGGGTTGTGTCTTTCCCTTTGTTGGTATTATCTTCCTCTTGAGATGTTATCTTGTTGATGATGTATTCTCCAATTTTGCCAATTCCAATGTTTGTGTCATTCCCTTTGTTGATCATATTTCCTTCTTGGGAATTCATTGTGGTGATGTCTTCTCCTTTGATCAGATGAAATGGGCATTTGATGTCTTCTTGGCGGCATGAATTTTCTTTGATTATTATTTCACCATGTACCTAATATGACATTGTTTTATTCTTGGTGGCATTTGATGTCTTCTCCTTTGATCAAGTGTTTGGGTCCTTCGGGATTAGCATTGAGACTTTTAGGTCTCCAACAATAATTATAGCTATTTCTAGCCCGACAAGTATTTACCGTATGACCATTTTTACCACAATAGAAGCAAGTAATAATTCTAGGAGAATAATGACCAACATGCTTAGAGACTTGATTCTTTTTCATGTGATTAACGACATTAGGCTTATGATCAAGTCCAAGTTTCAAATTATCACAACTATGAACATCAACAATTTTGGTCATTTTATCGGTACTCAAGTTGAATTTTGATAAATCCTTTTTCATGCAATTAACATGGAATTCCTTTTTCAAGTTTTTGTATTTAACAAGCAAGCTTTGGAATTCATTTTGAAGCTCATCAAAATCATTTTGCAAATCACTATAATCATTTTGTAATTCATTATCATAAGAAGTAGAGGGTTTAGAGCGTACCTCGTTTTCTTTTTCGATGCCCATAAGACATTGTTCGACTTCATCATCGGAGGTTGCAAGAGGCTCATCCCATGTTGTTGGATTTGATGTTGTATCCAATTGAGAAGTAGATGCTTTTGAGTAGCTCCTTTCATTTGCATATACTTCATAGATGGCTTCTAGTTTTCTCCATACTTTATGTGCCGATCAAATTCCTACAATATGATCATATTCCGAAGTGGTAAGTGAACAATAAAGAATATTAAAAGCTTTATCGTTTAAGGAGATGATTTTCTTCTCTTCATCATTGAGCTCATTGAGGACTTTGGAGGTGAGTGGTCCGTCTTTCATGGAATTGATTCTCCATTCATGACCATGTTCCAAATATCGAACCCGCAACTTTGTAAATAGCATTCCATTTTTTCTTTCCAAAATGTATAATTTTTGGAATCGAATAGTGGTGGCTTGTTGGTGGAGGAGCCGGTAAGGTAGACTTCATTCGTAGCCATTGATCGTTCCTCTTTACTCGCGATGTGGAACGAGCTTGCCAAAGAGTTTGGCTTTGATACCACTTGTAAGTCCAAGCGGCTACGATAATCTAGTGGGGGTGAATAGATTATCTATATTTTCTCTATTATGCCCTCTTTTTCGAATCAAACAAGCCAAGACAAGAATGAAGGTGCAGGAAGTAAATAACACGCGTCGATTTATAGAGGTTCAACCCACCTAGGGCCTAATCCTCTACCACCCCAATATCTCCGGGAAGAATTTCAAAAAGAAAAAGGATTTCATTAATTACCACAATTAATACAACATCACCTTACAACACCTCTTTGGAGATTACCACAATCTCTCTTGAAGATTACCACAATCCTCAACGGCACCTTGTGAAGATTACCACAATCTTCAACCTTGAAGAACACCAAATTCTTCAACATCTCAAAGAGCACCACACTCTTCAATAAGAAGATTACCACAATCTTCTTGCACCTAACACCTAGATCACCCAAGTGTGTTCTTACCACAAGAACACTCACAAGGATATCTTGTGTTGAATGATGACCACAAATTCAAGATTACAACTCGATAATGAATAATACCATTTATAGTGCAAGTGTAATCAAGAAATAAGCCTAGACCTCAAGATGTGAAAGTGTAAGACCTTAGGCTATTACAACAAGAATATTGAAAATGAAAGAACAAGTATTTGCTTGAGTGTATCTTGTTGTATTGTATATCAATTGGTTGTCTTATTGCTCCAAAACTTCCTCTATTTATAGGAGATGATTGATCATGAATAGGCTCCTCTTGGGGATTGAAAATCTATAGAAAATACAATTAAAATCAAGAATATAGCTGTTAGAAATCAATCCCACAAATTAAGGAAGAACTGCCTGATGTCAACAACTAGAATTTTGCTGTCAAAACGATAGGACGACCGGTCGTGTAGAAATAGACGTTGAAATATAATAACACAAATTAACACAGGACGACCGGTCGACGCCTGTGTGGACCGGTTGGGCAAGTGTAAGAAGCAATACAGAGAGTAGCCAAACCTTCAGACACCGGTCGACCTGTGGTCGACCGGTCAATCGGTCGATCTCTTGTAAAAGTCTTCCGTCCGGTTTTCTATTTCAAAACTCATCTTCAGGTACGGGTTGCCCTATAGGGTGATCGGTCCAACCCGAGACAGAAGTGTTGTCCAATTTTTATCAAAAATGAACTTCAAGAAATACTCCGAAAAGTTAGTAAAAACATTTTAAATCGATTGGAGTATTTGGACAACATTTTAAAACATTTTTTTGGTGTAAAAACACTTTAAAACAAAATCATCAAAATCATGGTAAAAACATTTATCAAACAGGGAGATCTACCAACTCCTAGGTATGACTCTGCATAATGGAATCTATTTTATTATTAATAGCTTCTTTCTGGAATGGAGCTTCTGGACTGGACAATGCTTCACCAATTATCCTTGGTTTATATTCTAACACATACATTAGAAAACCTCAACCAAAAGACTTTGCTATTTTGGCCATTTTACTGCGTCTTGGTTCTTCATCACTGTGATGATCACCATAGCAGTATCACATGTTCTTTTGCCAGAATTAGCTTCTTTTCTTTCTTGACAAGGAAACATGTCTTTGGAAAATATAGCATTCTTGACTCAATAATTGTACCTTCTTGTACATCTGGAAGTGCTGAATTGTGCACTACAAATCGATATGCACTACTATTGTTAACATATCCAATAAAAATGCAATCAATTATTTTAGGCCCTATCTTGACTTGTTTTGGCTTAGGTATTTCTACTTTAGCCAAACCCCCACACTATAAGGTATTTGTAGGAAGGTTTGCGACCTTTTCATAACTTATACGGAGTTTTATCTTTATTTTTGTGTGGTATTTTATTAAGAATGTGGTTAGTCGAGAGAATTGCTTCCCCCCACAAATTCTGAGGTAAACCCAAATCTATCAACAAAGCATTCATCATCTCTTTCAGAGTTTGATTTTACGTTCAGCAATACCATTTGATTGTGGTGAATAGAGAGCTATCATTTGATGAATAATACCAGAATCTAAGCAAAATTCATCAAAAGAAGCTCCATATTCTCCACCTCTATCGCTTCGAATTATCTTAATTCGTTTGGTAAGTTGATTTTCAACCTCATTATCTTATAGCTTTTAAAAGCTTCTACGACTTCATCTTTACTTCTCAAAAATATACATAACAGTATCTTGTACAATCATCGATAAAAGTAACAAAATACTTTTTCCCACCTCTAGTTTGCAAACTTTAAATCACATATATCACTGTGAATTAACTCTAGAGGTTTTGTATTTCTTTCCACTGAGTGGAATGGTGTTTTGGCCATTTTTGCCAACACATATTTCACACTTGTGATGTGAATCTATTTTAAAATCAGGTAGTAATTCCAAGTTTACTAATCTTTTCAAAGTGTTTAAATTCACATGTCATAATCTAACATGCCGTAAATTTGAACACTCAAGCAAACAAGAAGAAGCATTAATTTTATTGCTTTCAAAGTTTCGGAGTACATTCATTACATTCATCTTGAACAGTTCATTATCTAAGTGCCCCTTCCCTAGGAACTGTCCATTTTTCATTAGTACAAACTTTTGAGCCTCAAATACTAATCTAAACCCTGCCTTGACCAACAACGATCCTGACACTAAATTCTTCCGAATGTTTGGAACATGAAAGACATCAACGAGGGTCAGCTCCTTGCCCGAGGTCATCTTCAGCACCACCTTGCCAAGACCCACAATTTCAAAAGTTGCATGATTCCCCATGTATAACTTCCTTCCGTTGATAGGACTATACATTGAGAACATGTCTTTGTCGGAGCATATGTGGCATGTAGCACCTGTTTCCACCCACCATTCTCTCGGGTTATCCACCATATAACACTTGTTGGCTTCAAAAACAACAACCAAGAGATTAAGCTCGGACATATCAATTGGCACTGATTTGTCCTTGGTCACATGCACCTGGTTCTGATTGGCATTCTTAGGAAGACGACAATCTTTAGCCTTGTGATTCGGCTTTCCACAGTTGAAGCAGTTCCTTTGAACTTTTTAGCCTTCCCCTGTTTCTGACCATTCCCTGGGTGCTTTCTCTTTTTGATAGCATTGGGCTCCACCAAATTTGCATTTGCATCCATTAGAAGCTTGTCAGACTTAATATCAGACTTGCGATTATCTTCTTCAATTCGCAATCTAACAATGAAGTCTTCAAGACCGATATCCTTTCGCTTATGCTTCAGGTAGTTTTTAAAATCCTTCCACAAAGGCGGTAGCTTCTCTATAATAGCAGCTACTTGAAAGGATACACTCAGCACCATTCCTATTGCAATTATATCGTGCAGAATAATTTGAATTTCTTAAACCTGGTTGATCGCCGTTTTGGTGTCAACCATCTTAAAATCAAGGAATTTGCCGACAATAAATTTCTTTGTGCCAGTATCTTCCGTTTTATACTTCTTTTCTAAAGAGCTCCACAACTCTTTAGCAGTCTTTACCAAACAATACACATTATACAATGTATTGTCCAGTCAGTTGAGAATGTAGTTCATGCATAAGAATTCGCTTTGACTTCAAGCATCGAATGCCATTCTCTTCTCTTTTTCAATCTCTTCTTCCCCCCATAGTTGGAGCATCCTCCATCAGGAAATGAGCAAGGTTCAGAGAAGTAAGATAGAACAACAATTTCTGTTGCCATCTTTTAAAATCGGAACCACCGAACTTCTCTGGTTTCTCTCTTGGTGCAGGTGCTGGAACAGATGGAGCTGGAACTGATGATGTTGATGCCATTTGATACACACGAAAATTTCATCTTAAACTGTTGGATAAATTAGATGGTGTATATCGAATGGCTGAAAACAAAACGAGCAGAGTAACAGTATGAAAGTCGAGGCAAGAGTTGGACTCTTTGTCTTTAAGATGAATTGCCCCACTCACGGTGTTTACGAAAACTGGCAATCGCCTCCCAAGATACAATAACTTACATCTTGTGATAGCAACACTACAAATCACAAGACACTACGAACTTTACAGTGTTTTTGAACTCTCACAACTTTATGTGAATTGCGTCGATGCGTACATGCAAAGTGCAAAGTACGCCTATAAAGCACCCAATGCGACTATGTGGGGGCCTGACTCCGGCTTTGACTTGGACGGTGCTCCGCACCGTCCTTGGTGCTTTTTGAGCTAGCCAAAGGCTAGTTAAAATTGACTTGGTCCACTAGAGTGTACCATAAGGAGCTCCACATGATTACTCCTTATTAGTGGTGAAGATCTTTATAAACTAGTCAAACATTTAATATGTTTCCTATGTGGGATACGACTTTTCATATTCTCACTCTTTTATATTCCATATATAAAAGACATTTTAAGTGGCTAACTTTATGCATTTATTTCTCATTCACCCGACATTGGTTTTTAGAAATTCAAAATGCTAAACTCATCTACATGCGGTTTAGATTACGTTTATCTCATTTATTTCATACAACGAACAAATGAACCCACTTAATGGTCAAAATTGGGTCAAAACTCAATTTATTAAAACCAATTCCAACATGCACACGTGTAAGAGAGTTGATAAAACAGAGAGTGAGAAGAAGTTTGACCTTTTGCTTAATTTAGTGCATTCTGAAATGTATTTCAGTTGAGTTTGACGAATGTTAAAACTCTTTGGGTTCACTGTTGAACACAAGCCATGCTTAGAAGTGCATGTTCGTCCACGGTCTCACAAATTGGGGGATGGGGTGTGAGGGAAGGAGGGAGGAGGAAGAGAGAGGCAACATCAATTGTCAAACTTGTCTTTCTTTTTTTCGTTTTTTTTTTGTTGGATTAGGTATGAATTCGAGTTAGGTGATGGATTCGTCTTATGAATTTAGATCCATAAAACGATTTGATACGAGACATCATCTTTTTATTTAAGATCATAATACGGTTTGAGATGAGTTTTACTTTTTACCATTATTTACTCCATCTCCAATGGAACACCAAAACCTACACTAAAACACCAAATTTAGTGTAAATTGTGGGCCAATGGGATAACAAATCTCGCACCAAATTTGGTGCAATGAATAGTGCATTACACCAAGTTGGTGCAACGTTATTCATAGCACCAAATTGGTGTAATTCATATATCCCCATTTTTCCCATAATTTTCTTTTACTTCAAAATTTTTATTTTCATTTGTATCATATATTATATATTTAATGAGTTAATAATTTAGTGTTAGTTACTTAAATTTTTATTTAGTTCTTTTTTTGCAATAATATTTGTAATTATTAATTATAATAATTAACAAATAATTAATATCTGCAATAAAGTATAATATTTAATAAATAATTTTTGTGATATAATTAATTAAAATAATATTAATTATATGTATTTTTAGTTTAGTTAAATAAAAGTATTGATATATATATATATATAGTATACATAAATAAATTGTTTCATAATAAAATGTAAAGAAAAATTAATTAAAATATTCATTTGGTCTAAAACTTAATGCAGCGGATTGAAGATAAGTTTTACCAAATTACACTGAAACACATTTTTTTTTTTAAATAAACCACACCAAATTTGGTGCAAAAGGTCTTCGAAGTTGTAATGGCAAAAGTAGGAAATGGGAAAGGTATTGTGGCGTTAATTGGCAAGTCCAGAAACACGGGGAAGAAAAGAAAGAGGGAGACAAGATCTTCTCATGATGTAAACATAACGAGGCAGAAATAACCAAGTGTCCAGCACGCAATTGTTCAAAATGGGAATGCAATAATGCTCAATTTTCTAGAAAAAGTACAAAATGATGCATACGTTGAAAATGGTGACCTACTTTCAATCATATCTATATGAAGCTGTCAATCCCCTCTGCATATATCTCCTTGCTACACTTGTTCCATTTTAAAAGTGACAAATGAGAGCACAAACCGCCTTCAAAATTAGAAATTGACACGCCTCAACCAAAGCATATATACAACCCAACAACTACCAAAACAAACTTAAAAAGGAAAATAGAAAAAACTTAAGTCTAATTTCTAATTACCTTTCCAGATGTCTCCTTGACTCAAGTTGTGAATATTTTTAGTGGAGTGGCCACGAAAATGAAGTAGCAAAACCATCATCACTTGTAGATACTTATAAGTTGGAGAATTAATGCAAACTCTTTGCTTTATTCAATGTTCAAATTGAAGGTAGCCACCTCAGGGATTATTGATAAATACATTGGTTTTGACATTACAGCTCACAAATTGTCGAACGTAGCACTGAAAATATAAAGCGCATCTTAGTTGATAAAAATGGACTGGCCTTCTTGATGAGCTCTTGTAATTTTGAAACTGTTGGGAATTGGGTCGAATTTATGAGGATGATCAAATTAATAATTAAATCGAATTTAATTTCATAATTTTTGTGGTTAATTCATGATACTACAAAAAAGCTGATAACCGGTTTTTTTTTGTCTATTAGTTAAATTGTTAAAAGTCTGAACTTTTTAAACGGTTTAAAAGTTCTTTTCTTTCAATAACACCGGAAAAGATGTCTATTATAAAAATATCCTATGTGTTAAAAGGAACTTTTTGACATGGTTTTAAAACCGGTGTCTTTTCCTTCAACGACACCGGTTTAAAACCGGTGTCTATTAGTAAAACAACCGATGTTTTTGGTGTTAAAAACCTGAACTTTTAACTTCTTTAAATTTCAACTTATTTTGTGTAGGAAAATGTCACATTTATTTTCCCTTCTCATCATCAATATATGTTTAGAGATTCAAAGAACGAGTCGATAGGATGTTTCCTTAAACTAAAACAGAATAAGAACAAAATGTAGCAAAGACTAAAGCTCTATAGCAATTTAATGTAAACTACAATTCGAGAATAAATTAAGATGAACTAATTGCAGATAAAGTGTTGAATAAACAAAGTTTTTGAACTATCCTACATGCATAAAAATTATTACACAAATGGCATACCCCTTATTTTAGAATTTTTGGAAATCATAGAAGAAACTTACCACGCAAAGTTACCTCGATAGATCAAAGCCCATGGCCCCCTGATTCTTGATAGAAGTTCGGGAAAGATTTTTGTTTTTCTCAAAAAAGGTAAAAGATCTACTCTCTTTATGGGAATTATGCCTATTCGCATAAGAATCTTCATGTCCTTGAAGCCACTGCCAATATGAATCCCTCCATATATTTCACCTGAAAATCATCATATTAAATTAATAAACAAGATAAATAAGTTTCAGCATATGATTTAAACAGAGAAAATAGATCACATGAAACAAATCTTTTTGTGCAACACAAATCGAAACATAAAGATATGGAAAAACGATGGAAATGCATAAGCCAAATATCAAGTGTTCACAAAACAATGAACAACAAAAATATTGCTTTTAGTAGAGAAACTCGCAATAATTCATTTTCATTCATTTCTCCAGTCTTCACATTTGTTATAAAACAAACTTATTTCCCAAAGACTATCTTACCCAAAATAATGACGCATCCACCATTTTTGACAGCAGTACTGGAATAGGTACTCAAAATTCTCATATTTTCAACCCTCATCAAAACTCCCTAGAAAATTGAAGGATTCGAAGCATTGAAATCTTTGAAAAACTCTTAACATTTTCACAATCTCTCATCGTTAAAGATGAAAAGTGATGAAAATCAGAAATTATATAAAACTTGCAAAGAAATAGGGAGCCATGTAAGACAATGAACAAATATCCAGTTTAAGGGGCTAGAGTGAGTAAACAACAGATGTGGAACATAAATATGACATTTAAATGTGGTGCATTGAAGAACAAATAAGATTTCACATGAGAAAAAAATTGAGAACTATCAAGAACTTTAGCACATTCGTATAATAAAATAAATAAAATAAAAAGAATTCAAGACAAGTGACATACTGCTCCCCAACGGCGGCCGAGAAAGTCGCCGGAGAGGAATAATGAATCCGGCTCCATGAATAGCCAAAGCGACTCTCCTTCCCGGCCGATTGAGCGACAAATGCAGTGCGCATTGCACCACCTAGTTGACGTCACTCCGTATCGAGCACCATGTAAACCTGAGTCGGCGGGTGGCCAATTCGATTCAGCCAGAAATACTCGCCGCTCCTTGATGTGCCGGAATTCACGGGACCTTCTAGCTTTTCCTCCTCGAGTTCAGCCTCCAAAGGGGTTACATCTGATTTTTCTATGCCTAGACTACGGATCTAGCCGGGTCCGAATCGCCTTGAATCGAGTCGGGGCAATGTGAGGGTTTTGTAGTCCTCCGACGAATTCCCACGCACGGACAAGCGAGAATGGAGCTGGAAACTTAGGGCGGATTCGGGAGAAATGGTTGGGCGCCGGTGGTGTACCTCGTGCTTTGAGGGTAGTACGTTTTGGAAATTCGGTGAGAACAAATCTTGGGTTTTTGAAATCGTGGAAGAAACATTTAGGAAATGTGGTTTTTGAGTTGAATGGGAGTGTTTACAGTAAAGAAGCGAAAATGGAGAAAACGCCCATTTACTCCATTGGACAAGAACGAGCAAAGTGAATTGAAAATGGAGGTTTGTGTGTGTTATACGCACCGTGACCTAATTAATTGGGCGCTAACGACATCGGTTGTAATTAGGTTTAAGATCTAGTGTTAAAAATAAATGATTTCTATAACTTGGGGTGTAGAAAAATGTGGTTCTAAAATATTATAGACACCGGTTCTATAACCGGTGTCAAAAAATCTGGTGTCTAATCTAAATAAATTTATATAAATAGACACCGGTTTCAAAATCCGATGCCGAAACTGGTGTCTATTTGGGAAATGTTTTACAATAGACACATTCGGTTCTAGAAACCGGTGTTGTTTATCAAACGACGTTGATTTGATTAGACACCGGTTTCTTACAAAACCGGTGTTAAAAAGGAAACGACACTAGTAAAGCCATAAAACCGGTGTCTTTTTGGTGGTGTCTATCAGCAGTTTTCTTGTAGTGATAGGAATAAGTTCTTTCTTTGGATATGAAAAGATATATATATATCTATGTAGGGATAGAGTTATATGAGTGTAGGGTCCTCAGGTAAGAACGTAGGGACACATCCTATCCGTAAAACTCTTTCTTTGTATGGCTCATTAAACCATTTTTTTCTCTATTTTTCTCCAAATATTATTCATTAAGGGTAAATCAGTCACAAAAAAAAAAACCGCAGGGGAGTTTATTTTGGGGTCGTTACATATTTAGATATGGAAAATATATGTTGTTTCTCTCACCTCTAGATAACACCCATTCATGATTTAAAAATCACTTGTCATATCTTCATGTCATCTTCCATCAGAAAACTGAAAACCTTAGAATAAACGTAGAGAATCCATCAGAAAACTGAAAAAGCTTCATACCAAAAAATAATTCTTCAACCTGGAAGCAGATATGGGGACAGTTGAAGGAAAATGTTCATCACCATTGAATGCAACAGGTAAAAATCGTTCTACATATGTTTATATGTGAAAAAATTCCCTTTTTTGGTTGCTTCCTTACATTTGCTAAGCTTTTGGTGTTGGGTAATGGATACGTAAACACAGTTTAATTTTTGTTATATGTAATGATTACAACGTGTTTTGTGTTTTTGAATAATTACTATTTTTGCTTGCTTTTATAGTCCAACTTTATTGCTCTGTTAGTACAAAATAGTTGCACGATTATAGTATGATTAGTTGCAAATTTAAAATTTTCTTCTACCTATTTGCTATGACATTTCTGAGTCGTTTCTGAAAAAATATTTTATATTTATTTATTTCTTCATGATTATAGGATCTGTATTGTTGTCTTTTCTTACTCTTCTGCTTCTTTACATAAATTTTTTGCATCCATAGTTTATCATGGTGTCTAACATGGAAAGGAAACCGTCAAACAAATTGTTTGCATGTTTTGTTTCATATTTATTTCATTCTTTACGATTATAGTAGATTGAATCCATATAATTGTCTTTGCTTCTCTTCCGCTTTTTTACGTAAATTCTTTGCCAACATAGTATAACTTTATTATTTTGTTAGAACATAATTGTTGCATGTTTTGTTCCTATTTTCTGATTTATTATATTAGATCGATTTCTCCACAAGTACAATATATGATACAATTCAAGAGCATCTGTAGACTCAACAAAACATTGGACACACGAATGTGATCAAAGTATAATACCCCGTGAGGGAATGCAACTTACACAATTAGACGAATGTGTGCAATTCTACCGCCACTACGGTTCTGTCGCAGGATTTGACGTGCGAATAAGTACAACCAAGAGGTTTAAAAATGAGTTGATGCGTCAACAACATATTGTATGTAATGGGGAGAGGTTCAAAAATGTTACAAAATCAACTGAAGGTAAAGTGAAATCAGTTGATGCTACAACTGGGAATCTAACAATCAGAAAAAAATATCATCAAGGTTGATGTGTGTAAAATATACGTACATTTTGGGGCTTGAAATGATATATATTTGATGCATTTGCATACATATTTAGTATGTTTTTACTTGGTTTCCTTATAAGGGCATGATATCTGTATTCTTGTAATTTTTATAGGAAATGGAGCTTAAAATGGAAAAATATCAATTGGAATGCCCGGATAGGACTGACAAATGCGAAGAGAAGATCAAAACGACGAAGAAAGTGGACAAAAATGGCCGTGTGAAAATGCCGGTGTGGAATGACACAACCGTGTGAAGAAGGGAAACAAACAGGGGACGGAACCAAGCCCGCACGACCAGACCGTGTAATCCCACACGGGCGTGTGGGAAAGGACTGCGCAAGACACCACACGGTCGTGTGGTGCCATACGACCAGGCCATGTGGGACTCTACCAAATGCGTTTTTCCAGAGTTCTTTTCTCGTTCCAATTCTACAAGTGATCTCTCCAAGCATCTATATTTTGTATAATCTTAATTGAAGCATAATTTTTGTATATTTTTTTAATTTTTGAATTTTTTTATTTATTTATCGGTTCTAACATTGTTTTTGTTAAGTGCAGATAGTGCATGATCACACGCGTTCCAGATGTACCCAACCAATACCCATTGATTTGGAAATCGAAAAGACAGTGAAGCAACTAAGGAAAAAAGCCAAATCAATGGCGAATGAGACAAATCCTAATGCAGTGGATAACAGAAATAATGAGGAGCGCCCACTTGGGGCAGGCGTCCAGGACCGAATGGTGGAAAGGCCCACGAGAAGGGCAGTTAGGGATTACTTCCAGCCGGAGGTAAGTCAAACTTATGGGGGTGTGGCCCGTATGCCGATCAATACAAACAACGTTGAACTAAAACCTGCATTGTTCCAAATGATGTCATATAATCAGTTTGGGGGAAGAGCCGTTGAGGATCCAAACGTGCATATGGCACACTTTTTAGAAATTTGCGATACTATTAAAATGAATGGTATTTATGAGGATAACATTCGATGCCTCCTTTTCGCATTCTCTCTACGCGATAAGGCTAAGGGTGGTTATGCTCTCTAACACCACCAATAGCAAATTGGGCAAAACTAAGTCAGCGGTTTCTAGCCAAATACTTTCCCCCCAGTAATATGCTGCAACTAAAATCGGAGATTGCCCAGTTTAGGCAATTAGATTCTGAGCCACTATATGAAGCATGGGATAGATTCGGGAATCGCTAAGGATGTTCCCTCAACATGGATATCCCGACTACCAACAGGTCCTGTACTTCTATAATAGTTTGAGTGGCAACATGAGAACGATTATAGATGTTGCATCTGGGGGTGCACTGCTAGGAAAATATCTCGAGGAGGCACTAGACTTGTTAGAGGAGATGGTGAACAATAGTTACCAATGGACATCCGAAGATCCGAGGATAGACATATCATGGAAATTCAGTATGAGGATAAGATCGCCATACTCACAGAACAAATATCCATGCTAAGTATGAAACTGGATGCGATGCAGCAAGTAACTTCAAGAGAGGCAGCAGTTGTTGTGGAAGAAGAAAATTTTGTGGGACATCAAGGCTACAACAACTACAGAAATACTCAGACACAACCTTACTATAATCCGGGGCTACCAAAGGAACAGAAACCATCTATAGAAGAGATGCTAACTTCACTCATCGGAGAGACTCGAGCTCAACTAAACTAGGATGAAGCCAAGATAGACAGAATCGAGGATCAAGTAACTCAATTGAATACTAACATGAATAATAGTTGAAATCTTTGAAAAAGCAGGTGGGGCAGATTGCTACATCAATACATAGCTAACACCAAAAAGGCAAATTACCGAAAGATACAAGGATAAAGGAGAATAGTGCCAATCCATTCGTCTGAGGAGCTGAATAAGTTATGAAGGTCCAAATATGACAATTGATCAAGAAATAGAAGCAATAGAGGAGCGGGACACGGCCGAGGAGGTGGCGTTACCAGTAGTGGAAAAAGAAAAGGTAAACTCTGCTCCAACCATTGCAAGAACTGAGGTACCTATCTCTTTCCCGCAAAGGTTTCAGAAAAAGAAATTGGATGACCAATTCCTAAGATTTTTGGAAATTTTTAAGAAAATTCAAATCAATATACCTTTTGCGGATGCCTTAGAACAAATGTCAAACTATGCTAATTTTATTAAAGATATCATGGCAAAGAAAAGAAAATTATCGGAATATGAAACGGTGAAACTGACAGAGGAGTGTAGTGCAATTATTCAAATGAAGTTACCTCAAAAGCACAAGGATCCCGGGAGTTTCACGATTCCATGCGTAATAGGGGGAACAACCTTTAATAAAGTACTATGCGACTTAGGTGCGAGCATTAACTTGATGTCGTTATCAATATTTCGGAAAATGGGATTAGGTGAAGTGAAGCCTACGACAATTACCCCACAATTAGCAAATCTCTCGGTAACATATCCGAAAGGGGTGATTGAAGACGTTTTAGTAAAAGTAGACAAATTCATCTTTCCAACAGACTTTATTGTGTTGGAGATGGAGGAAGACCGAGAGGTTCCATTAATTATGGGAAGATCATTCTCGGCCACAGGTAGAGAATTAATCGATGTGCAAAAAGGTGAATTAACATTGCGAGTAAATGATGAACACATATTATTTTGATTTACAAAGCTATGCAATTTCATGAAAACGTCGAACATTGCAACATGATTGATGTGCTAACCCCATGCATGGAAGCTGAGTTTGAACAAGTTGTAATGAAAGACGCATTGGAATGGTGCTTAAGTCACTCACTGGAATCCCAATGTATGTGTTTTGATATAACTAACAATGAGGTTATCGATTTTGTGCTTGCCTTAGAGTCAGCAGAGAACAAAATACCAGAAAACAACATTCTGGACACTCCACACGGGCATGTGGAGAAACACGGCCTGGCTTTGCGATATGCACCTACAGACGCACATGCCCAGGGCCACACGGCCTGCCCATGTGGCATCACACGACCATGTGGCCCGTCGCACAGAAACGGGCAGAACCAAATCTCTCATATTCTTACCCCAAAATCTCACTTTTTCTCCCACTTTCTCCTACACAAACCCTAACATAGGAAAATTCTCTCCCAAAACTCTCAAACTCCTCTCCAAATCACCCCAAATTCACCATAAATCTTAACCCAAAAACACAAATCCTTCATCCTCTGAAGCAACCCACCACCAAAAGACTTCAAATTTCCAACTTCTCCAAGTTCTTCACCAAGTTTGGGGGTACTCCAAAAAAAAAAATTCCAAATTTCAGAATTTTTACCTCAAAATCTTGAATTTCACGGCTTCTAGAGATAAAAGAGGAACAAGAAGAAATACAAGAAGAAGAAGGGAGCCGACTCCAGAGCTCGAAGCCGAACCTCCACCAATATTCGAGCCCGAGGAGCCTGAAGCTTCAAATGTTATCTTGTTAAACATCTCACACCGGGCTAGATGAACGATCCTCTACTTTCATCCATGGTTTAATACAAGCTATCCCGATGAACCTACTCTTACTAATTTAAGTTTATTGGAGGATTTTAGAGCTATGTCTGGTAGAATTGATTGGCATGAATTTTTAAATGGGCATTGCGCCACATATTCGGTTATCACACTTGAATTTTTGAGTAGCTTTGAATCAGTGGTTCGACAAAGAAACTTGATGGAAATTAGGTTTCGACTGGGGAATGAGCCGAGAGAACTAAGTACTGATGATTTAAATGAAATTTACAAAACGTCGGCGTATGGGGTTGAGGAGCACGAGGAGTTTGATAAGGATAGGTTTTGGAGAAAAATTACTGGAAAACGAATCTACACGCCAGGTACCTCAAAGGCGTCTAGTATTCAAAACCCACTATTCTGTTATGTTCAGCGAGTCTTAGCTAAAACAATTTTTGTGAGGGAGGAGTTTAGAAGGGCATGAATTATTCATCATATGGTGTATGGTGTCGGGGACTGAAATTGTGCCAAACATCAAGCTATGATAGCCCGAAAATTTGATTGGATAGAAAAATCTGAGAGGGGTGGAATTTGTATTGGGGGAGATGATTACCCCTATTGCTGAATATTTCAATATTAACTTGGATAGGTATGAGGAGGCCGTGGGGCCTAAATTGATTGATCTGAATGTTCTAACTACTATGAAAATGATAAAATTTGATGGGCGTGATTACTGGCTAAATCAAGCAGATAGAACAAAAGTTAGGCTTCCTAACCCCAAAGCAACATCCATTAGAAATAGGAGTAACTGGTTGCTTAGGGAGGAACATGGGACTGCTGCTCAAGAAAAGCAAGATGAGCCAATGAGGAAAATGTCGGAATCCTCTAAACAAGGGGGTAACCGGCCATTTACAATGAGTGAGAGGCTTGAAAAGGTGGAAGCTGATGTGGGCAGATTGATAGATGACACGTATCAGTTGACGGCTACGACTAATGAGTATCACCAGGATTACTCACAGCAATTCGATGCCATCACCCAGCAGCAGCAACATATGTACGAGATAATGTCTCGTATGAACCAGTGTGTTGGGAAATTTATTGGTTAGATTTTGATGAATGCCATGTAAAACTTAAACTAGAAAGTTGGCACCCCATTTTCCTTGTAATTTGTATTGAAATAGATAGGGCTGGAAAAGCTGAGTCAAGTCAGCTATGCCTAAAAATACAATAAGTCAACTGAAGACTGAAGTGAAGACTCCGCTCTGGAAAAGTTGAGAATGGCCAAGAAGGAAGATCAAGAACTTAACTGAAGATGTATCGGTGAGGAATTTTGTATAAAGTGTCGATCCAAGTCATCTCAAGAAGCCAAGTCACAAGTTGAAAGTGACAGTTAAGTCTTCAAATGATTGGAGCAAACTCAAGTCACACTGGGAAATAAAAAGCCAAGAGAAGTCAACTGAAAGAAATCCGTTGCACAGAAGTCAAGAACATTACTTAAATAAGTAATACTTCCATGCTGCCAGGTCTTAATGTGCCCGTCCCAGAAGCGTGCAAAAGGAATAAACCAATGGGAACCACTGCACCTCATGTCAGAACCTGAAAAGCTGAACATTCATTTAATACGAGGAAAGGTCTACATCTCAAGATTGAAGACTGCAACAAGACAAGCCAACGAACACAAGTGACTTTTGAAAATCAGCCTATCTCTTCAACGGGCATATTTTTGAAAGTTCACTATAGAAGGCTGAGGAATCTCATTGAGAAAAGGTTACTTGAACCACAAACGAGCAAGCATTATTAAAACTGAACCTGCAAAATATTCTCAAGATATTCAAGAAAAATCCTCAAGCCTAAACCTCGAAGGAAATCAATCCAACACAAAGCTGTGAAGGAAAGTTAACTTCAAACTATTGAAGAGGAAACTTTTGAAGAATGAAAAGGGGTCTACTTTCCAAGGAGGATTGTAGGAAGGTTCAAGGTCGAACCAGTATCAATTTATTGGAGGGCTTCGTGATCAAATCCAAGAAGCTTGAGAAAGTGAGCTGAAGTAGCAAGGCAACTGCCCTGTGAAGAAGCTGAGTCGGACGAGAAGCCAGCTGTGTAACCAATGCATCTCTAGACTGAGTACAATGAGCAAGTCAGCTGTGTGATCAAGGCTTGTCTCTAGACTGATAACCACTTTGTGAACTGATCATTACTTAGTGGATTCCTCCAGGAGTTGGAGAAGAGAGGATTAGAAGAATTACCCCATCTTCGAACCTCTATAAAAATTATTTGTGTCATTTACATTTCAACACTTTTATTTCTGCATACTTATTTATATCTGCTGATAATCTGCTATCCAACTGATAATTAACTAAGTGCTAAAATCAAGTGTTAAAACAAGTTTAAAATCAAATCAAAGGGTGTTAAGTCTTCCGCTGAAAAACTCAACACAACCAAGTTATGTTTCAGGTTAAACAGTTGAGTTATTCTATCAACAGCTCTATCGAGTCTGTTGAGTGGCTAACTCTGCTGAATAACCAACTTAGTTGTCCCTCAAGGACTTAGTTGTTTGTGTTAACTCTGTAATATTTTAAAAGGACTAAAATTAAAAAAGTTGGTAAGGTTTATTCAACCCCCCCTTCTAAACCTTACTTACACCCCTTGGGACCTAGAAGTTGTATCAGAGTGGTTGGTTCATTGAGCCTTCCGCACTGGTTACTGAACTAGATCTCTATCTTTTCTAAAAGATTTTTAACACTTGTATTTTAAAAATCTTTCATTCTTAGAAAAAGTTATTATCATGGAAGCAAATCTGACACACATTCCTATGTTCACTGTTGAGGAGTTTGATGATTGGAAAATTCGTATGCAGGCTCATCTATATGTTTTACATGATGAAATGTGGCTAGTGATAGAGGATGGGCCACTGCAAATACTGAAAGTGAACACAACCGCAAGAAGAGCAAGCTGCAGCTGAAGGAGAAGAAGTTGTGGCTGAGGCAAGACCATCCATGGTTGAGAAACCAAGGACTGAGTGGACCAATGATGACATAAAGAGATACAACTTGGATAATGTGGCCAAGGACATTCTCTACAAGACATTGGACAAAGCAATGTTCAATAAAGTCAAATCTTGCAAATCTGCAAAAGAAATTTGGGATAAATTAACTTTAATTTGTGAAGGATCTGACCAAATTAAAGAAAATAAATTGTCTGTAGCTGTACAAAAATTTCAAAATTTTAAAATGCTTGCAGTGAAACCTTGGATTAATTTGGATGCCGATTCTTTGAAATCACAAATGAGCTATCAGCACTTGGGAAAGAATATACACAAAAGGAAATATGTATGAAGATTCTGAGAAGCCTCCCAGCTGAATGGGAAATGAAAGTCATGGCTCTAAGACATTCAATGAACCTCACAACAACATCCAATCATGAGCTGTTCTCAGATCTCAAAGCTTATGGTTTGAGTTGAGAAGAAAAGAGCAAGAGGAGATAGATGTACCTAAGACAGCTGCACTGATAGTCAAGGATGGAAAGAAAGCTGAAGTCAAGGAAGCCATAGACCAGGAGGAGATTGCCCTGATGGTTAAAAGATTCAACAAGTTCTTCAATAAGAACTATAAAAGAAACAAGGGTGAATCCTCCAGGAGACATTCAGCTCCCTCCAAGTCAAAGGAAGACAGGCCACCCAAGAGAGCTGAGCATCAAAGGGTTGAATATTAGAGAGATGATAACCCAAGGACAGAAAGAGTTGATCAAAGAGCTGAGAACCTGTGTTGGAATTGCAGACAACCAGGACATTTTGCAATTGACTGTTCCTATCCACCAATCAATAAATACAGGAATAAAGAAGAAAGAAAAGTCTTCAGAGAAAGAAGATAGGAAAAGAAGAAAGCCATGTTGGTCGAGATCTTGAGATAGCTAATTCGAATGAGCAAAAGAGACTCGAGAGTAGAGTAGTGAAGCTGACTACTCAAGTGATTCGGAAGAAGAAGCAATGATTTGTCTAATGGATAAAGAACAAGATCAACCAGACCAAGAAGATGAGGTACACTTTAACTCATCTCATTCAGATTCTAGTGATAGTGATTGTGATACACACACTTCATCACCCACTAATCTTTATGATTCATTAGGAAAAATGAGAAAGACTTTGACCACATTAAATCCTCACACACACTATTAAATGAGGAAAACAACCAGCTCAAAAGCCAAAACTCACAGCTGACAAAGGAGCTGAGTACTCTAAGTCACATAGCTGGTGAGAACAAGGAGCTAAAGGCTGAGAATGCTAAACTAATTGCAGAGATAGCTGCTATAGAAAAGAGGGATAATGATCTCAAAAATGTGATTGCCTCATTTACAAAGGCATCTAAATCATTGGATGACCTTATCATGAGCCAAAAAGAATGTGGAGATAAGACAGGCATAGGATTCAATTCCTTTGTGCACAGTCAAACTCCTATAGTGATTTTGGAAAAAGGATCTTCAAGTAATGAAGAATCTCAAAAATCCAAGACACCAAATGTTGCACCCACATTCATCCCAATGCACAATCACAAACAAATTGGCCTTGGATATAAAGGGAAAAGAAAATAGCCAGTTGAGTATGTTGAGAGGACAGCTGAGAAGAAATCAAGCAGAGTTCCTCAACAAACTCCAAATAGGAAGTACTCTGTGAAGAATAAACAGAGCTACCAAAAACCCCAGAAATTTTATCAAAGAAACACATATGATGGGAATGGTAGAAATTACCCGAGCCAAGCTGAATGGAATAATGTGAAATATCAGCAAAGTCCAATGGAATACAAGCCTAGATGGGAAAGACCTAGACCTCAGCAAAGGTCATTCCAAAGGCAAAAGAGCTATGATCAACACACATATGCATCCATGCACTACACTCAAAAATATCATAACTACCCAAAGAAGGCAATTGCTAAAACACACACATAGGCATACAGACAAAAAAGACAGTTGTATGAACCTAAAGCCCCCAAGCAATTTGCCAAAGTGAATTATGATTATGGCACAAATAGATGGCAATCTCTTAGAGTCAAATCATTTGGCTATAGGTTGGTTGGATCATCTTACAGCACTAACCCCTCAAGACCCAGGCAAGCATGGGTACCTAAAAACTAATTTCCTTGATTGCAGGTTCAAGGAACAACTGAGTGCCAAGGAACCTGGTATATGGATAGTGGCTGTTCCAGACATATGATAGGAAACAAGAAAAATCTGTCAAGATTCAAGGAGATTAGAGGCGCAAAAGTCATATTTGGAGGAAATGAAGCTCCAGAGGAAATAAAAGGCACTGGATCCATCAAGAAGAATGGATTAGAGATCACAGATGTTGCTTATGTTGAAGGCCTCAACTTCAACCTGTTAAGCATCAACCAACTCTATGACAAGGGCCACAATGTTGGATTCAATATGGGAGCATGCCAGATTAAAGATGCTGAATCAAATGAGATAGTGCTGCAAGGATCAAGACAGAAGAATATGTATGTGGTAGATTGGTCTACTGCAATACCAAGCACTTGTCTGTTAGCAAAGAGCACAACCGAATTAAGTTGGTTGTGGCACAAGAAGCTGAGTCATCTGAACTTCAAGATAATCAACAAGCTTGCAAGGAGTCATCTTGTGGAAGGATTGCCAGACTCAGTGTACAAGAAGGAAAGTGTATGTGATGCATGCCAGATGGGAAAGCAGATCAAATCTTCATTCAAGGAGAAGCCTAGTCCTTCTTCGACAAGGATATTACTGATGTGAACCGCAGCAAAAACTGTGCATACGACCCAACAATAATATGTTGTTAACCCAAGATTTTCACTAGTTCGATTATAGATTGATGGAAACCTCGACCGTTGCTTAGAAAAGCAGGAACCTCGGTATGCGTAGACGCCACAAACAAATGCGGAAGTTTGTTTGATAAGTCATTATTCACAACAAGATGAACAATCTTGAAGCTCTTCGAAAAACCCAAAGGGTTGTAGAGAAAATCTCAATTCAATATTTAATATCAAAGTTCTTATGAAAAATAAATAAGTGTTTGCCTTATATAGGCGACTCAAAACAAACCCTAAACCAACTAGGAAACAACTTAAAAATCGAAAAAGGAAATAAAAACTTAACAGACTAAAAACAACATGGCAAAAAGCACGGTCGTGCTTCTGAACACGGCCAGGCCGTGTTCGGCACGTCCTTGACAAACACGGCCATGTTTTTCACGCAATTCGCCCCTAGAGTCTTCATGAAAGTTGTAGCCCTTTCTCTTAGCTTTCCATAGCATCTTGAATCAGCTCAATATAAATTTTATAGAGAAAGTTATGGCCAAAATACTAAACCATGCCAGTGCTAAAAACTGTTGACGCGCTTGGACGGTTTTGAACGCAATCTCTTGTTCTTCGATTGTCAATGCTTCCTTTCGACCCATGATTAACTAACATGACTCTAAACTCAATATACTTGGCATCTAACATCAACTTGGCCACTCAAATGACTCAAAACAATGGAAACTAATACCTAATCTATGATAAACAAATACAAGAACTCAAGAACTCAATTACATAGTCTTCAAGAACTCGAGATTGCTTGCATTTTGTATTTCCGGATCCTTCGTAGATGGATTCTCATCAATTACATCTATTGCATATGGATTCATTTGGTCCAGTTGAACCAGCCAGCATAAGTGGAAAGAAATACACCTTAGTGGTGGTAGATGATTATTCAAGATATACATGGACAATCTTCATGTGCAAAAAGAAGGAAACTTTGCAGAAGTTACCTCAGCTGATGAGAAGAGTTCAAAATGAAAAGAGCCAAACCATTATAAAGATAAGGTCTGATAGAGGAACTGAGTTTGTCAATGGGATAATTACTCAGTATTGTGTTGCAAATGGTATTGATCATGAGTTATCTGCAGCAATAACTCCACAGCAGAATGGAGTAGCTGAAAGAAGGAACATAACTCTCAAGGAAGCTGCAAGGACCATGTTAGCTGAAGCTGGACTACCTAAGAGATTTTGGGCTGAAGCCATTAACACCGCATGTTATACTCAAAATAGATACATGATAAATAGACAGCTGAGAAAGACTCCCTATGAAATCTGGACAGGGAGAAAGCAAATGTTGGGTACTTCAGAATATTTGGATGTAAATGTTTCATCCACAACAATGACAAGGATAATCTAAAGGATTTTGATGCTAAAGCTGATGAAGGTATCTTTTTGGGATACTCAGCTGAAAGCAAATCCAATAGAGTGCTGAACAAGCGGACTATGGTCACAGAAGAGTCTATTCACGTGGTCTTTAATGAACCTAATGTGAATGGAAAAGACATTGAAGAGTTAGTTGATAAGCTGAATCAGCTAACTATGCAGAAGAGTCCTTATGTTGAAGCTGAAGCAAGAGTAATCAACCAAGATGAAGATGAGATAGCTGAATCTCAAAGACAGCTGGAAAATCTGTAGCTGAATGTTTATGAAAGAGCTGCTCAAGACAACACAACTGCGAGACAGTTGAACCCAACTGATTCACTTCAACCTGATGTGAGATGGCTGAGAGACCATCCACCAGAGCTAGTCATTGGAGATGTGAGAGATGGTGTAAGAACCAGATCCAGAGCTCAGCAAGAAGCAATGTTCACTTGTTTTATCTCCCAAATAGAGCCAAAAGATGTATCCCAAACATTGGATGACACACATTGGATTCAAGCCATGCAAGAAGAGTTGAATCAGTTTGAAAGAAACAAAGTATGTGAATTGGTGCTGAGACCAACCCATCAGAATGTTATTGGCACAAAATGGGCTTTCAGAAACAAGATGAATGAGGAAGGATCCGTGGTAAGGAACATAGCAAAATTGGTAGCCAAAGGATATTGCCAAGAAGAGGGAATAGATTTTGATGAAACATTTGCTCCTGTTGCAAGACTAGAAGCAATAAGGATGTTTATCGCATATGCCGCTCACAAGAACTTCACTGTATATCAAATGAATGTGAAAAGTGCATTCTTAAATGGACTGTTAGAGGAAGATGTCTATGTTGAACAACCTCCAGGCTTTGAGCAGAAGATTCTTGGAGATAAGGTGTACAAGCTCAAGAAAGCATTATATGGACTGAAGCAGGCACCAAGAGCATGGTATGATACATTGTCTCAATTTCTAACTGACAATGGATTTACCAAAGGCAAAGTGGACAGAACACTCTTCAGAATTCAAGATGGAGAAAGTATATTGCTTGTTCAAATATATGTGGATGATATCATTTTTGGATCCACAAATAAAGAGTTGTGTGATAAGTTCTCAAACCTCATGCAAGGCAAATTTGAAATGAGTATGATGGGAGAGTTGATTTTCTTCCTAGGACTTCAAGTTAAGCAATTGAAGGATGGAACTTTCATAAGTCAAACAAAGTACACCAGAGATTTAATGAAGAAATTTGGTATGGAAGAGAAGTCTTCTGTGAAAATACCAATGAACACATCAGTCAAGATGGACATGGATGCAGATGGTAAGGTTGTAGATCAAACAAGATACAGAGCACTTATTAGATCACTGCTCTATTTAACAGCCAGCAGACCAGACATCACCTTTGCAGTAGGTGTATGTGGAAGATTTCAATCTGCACCAAAAGAGAGCCACATGACTGCAACTAAGAGAATCCTAAGATATTTGAAGGGATGCCAAGAAGTCGGCTTATGGTATCCAAAGGAAGGTGGATTCAAGCTAATTGGTTACTCAGACTCTGACTATGCTGGATGTAGAGTTGACAGGAAGAGTACTTCAGGTACATGTCAAATGCTTGGAAATAGATTGGTTTCCTGGTTTAGCAAAAAACAAAACTCAATAGCCACATCCACAACAAGAGAAGAGTACATAGTCGGGCAAATTTGTTGTGCCCAAGTCTTATGGATGAGACAGCAGCTGAGAGATTATGAAATTGAAGAAAAAGAATTTCCAATTATGTGTGATAACATAAGTGCTATTCCAATCACTCAGAATCCTGTGTTGCATTCAAGAACAAAATACATTGATGTCAGATATCATTTTATAAGAGATCATGTTGAAAAGAAAGACATCATTTTGGAGTATATCTCAATAGATAAACAGTTAGCTGACATATTCACCAAGCCCTTATGTGAATCAAGATTTGAAGAGCTTAATCATGAGCTAGGATTAATTGAGCTGAGTTAACACTCAGAAGACTCAATCAGAAGAGATGGAAGATAGAAAGTGAGAAATGAAAAGTTTTTCACATCAGCCAAGTGAAACAACCATATCGAAAAGTCAGTTGTATCGAGTTAGCTGACAGCTGAGTCGCTTAATGAAAAGAGAGAACAAGAGTTAAGTTATTTGTGAAATAAGATGAGTCATTTATGAGCTAAGTGACAAAAACACAGTCGTTTTAAATGAGCGGGAATGTTTTTAAGGATGATGTCAGCGTAATAATGACGGGTACAGTCAAACGCTGCATAGTAAGCATATGATTGGATATAAATGCTTCCGTATTAAATGCGAGGAATTAAATGCGGTTTGAAGTGCTGAATCTGAGCCGTTGATCTTGATCAAATTTCAAAAATCAAAAACCCGTCATTTCATAACCTTTATATATGGATTTCAGTCTTTTCTCTCACACTTTACTGAAAATTGTTCATCTTCAAAGCAAGTTCATTTCTTTCTCGCAAACCCTACGAGTTCTCAAGCAAATTTATCAAGTTTTATTCAGTAAAACTCTCTGCAAATGGCACCAAAGTTCGATTTTGTTAAGCTATCAAAGCAAATCCACTCTGGATCAACCGTGGATTTTGAAGGGATGGTAAAGCAGGGTTCAGATGAAACCCTAGTAAATAAGATAGCTGATATGCTAGAAAAGTCCGGTCTCAGGCCTTTTCTTACTATGGAGTACTCAATCACCTACCTTGAAGAGGTGGCGCAGTTCTATGTAAACTCTGAGGTGCAGGACGAAGGAATCAAGTCCTCCGTCCACCGCAAGGACATCATGATTACTGTTAAGGACCTTGCGAGCACTTTGTTTTTCTTGCCGTCGACGGTATATGACGGAAATAAACGGCGATGTTAACTTTCTTTTGCATGGAAAGAAGTAGCCAAACCGAGTGTCTTTGCGAAGGTGGTCTACATGTGAGAAGAAGTTGCTGAAGGACGACTATCACAAGCTGATGGATGTCATTGCAAAGTGTGTAGTCATGAAGTTTGGCAGTTTCAACCAACTGTCAAAGACTAAGTTGATCGTCATGGTTGCGATCATGTAGGGAAAGAAAGTCAACTGGGCTGAGTTCGTGTACATCAAACTCTGCCAGAATGTTGGGAACAAATCGTACAAGGAAGATGGTTCCTTTGGAGGATCACTCGGATATGGCCTAGTAATTGGCCATCTGATGGAAGTGAAGGGCATTCTCCTTCAACATGGAAAGCCTTTCCATGTAAACAAGAAGATGTTCAGGGCTAATCTTTCAGGAGCCCAGAAGAGAGCCCATGCCAAGAGGCGGATACAAGTGAGGGGGAATCAGCTGAACCCGAGGACACAGTTGTTACCTCCCCTCCTAAGAAGAAAGCTGCAAATAAGAAGGATGCCCCTGCAGCAAAGAAACAGGATGCACCTGCCCCTGCAGCCAAGTTACCTGCCCGAGCAGCCGTGTCTCCTGCCCCTGCAGCCGAGGCTGAGAAAGAAGCCCAAATACCTTCTCCAGCCATAAGGAAGAAGAAGACTGCCAAGCCTAGAAAGGTTTGCCTCTAAAGAAATTCAAAAAGCCTTTACTTCTGAGGAACCGGAGGAAACAGAACCAGATATTCCTCTGGTTAAAACCAAGAGAAGAAGAAGAATCTCCAAGCTTTCAAAGCTTAAAAAGACAGCTGAGTCTGCCACTCAGCTGGAGAAAACTTCTGAGACTGCTGACACTGAGGAAGTGCAGTCTCCTGAAATAATTGATGAAACATCCAAGTCTGCTGAGGGTGATCAGCAGAGGCCCCAAGAAGACCCAGCTGTGGAGAGGATAGCTGAGGAAAAAGAAGCAGCTGAGACAATTGAATCTTCAGTTGAAAAAGTTATCTCTCCGCTTGCTACGGACGTTGCTAGTGGAGAAGAGCAACAGAGCATGCTACCTTCCATTCTAGAACAACAAAGACAAGAAGAGGAGGATGAGGATGATGATGTTATCGTACTTTCTCATGTATATCTAGACATCCAGCGCCGTCTACGTGAATGGAGGGCGTGGAAGCTAAGTCACTCAAGGGAGCAGTTTGAATGCCCTGAGTTCATAGAATAAGAGGAGGAGTTGTTCGAATTTCTCGGCATCACCAAAGTGATTCAGGCCCTTGATAAAGACAACTGCCTGAATATTCTACAGATCTTCAAGGAGAAAGAACAAGCCAGAGCAGCTAAGGAAGCTGAAGCTCTCGAGAAAGCCAGTATATGTCCTCTTACTGGAACTCTGGAACACACTCACCCTCATATAGATGTGTTGTCATAGAGTGATGAAGATATGGATCCTGTTGCGGCAAAAGAGAAGTCAGATATGCAGCAAGCTATGAGGGAATCCAGGATGTTGCATGAGCAACACATGTTTGAAGGACCAGGAGAGTCCTCACAATCTCTATTGCAAATAGACCCACTGGGAGTAGTGCAGCAGATTGCCACAGTTATAGATGCAACTACATCCCCAGTACACTCTGAAGATGGGCAAGTTGAGTCAACCCCTACTGAAGGTGTGTTACCACCTTCCCCAACGGCTGAGCACTCAATGGAAGCAGCCGAGAGTCTAGAGAAGAGTGACCCCATCATCAGTCACTCAGCTGGTGTGCTAGCTGAAGGGGAAACTCACTCCACTGCAGTAGGGTCGGAGGATGCTGCAGATGACTCCACAATGAAGAAAGGAGGCGAAGTGGAAAAAGAAAAAGAACCACAACAGACTGACATTGACGAAGCTCGGATAGTTGAGTATGTCCCAGTTGAAGTGTCAACTGCTTTGCAGGCTGAGGACACTGCTATTGCAGTTGAGGCACAGGATGGAAATGGCCCCGGGAGTTAACACTCTGGGCACTGAAAGCGCAATCCAAGGGGTTGAGACTCCTTCGGATGCCATGGTCCAAGACCCTAAGACAGTTGCGTCTGTCGAAGGGAATGTAGAAGGCCTCTCTGCAGTTGAGACTGCTGGAGGTGTTGAAGGCCCAAGGAAGGTTGAGACTTCCCTTGGTAAAGCTCAAGAAGTTCAGAACATCCCTCTTGTTAACATTGTTGAATCTGAGAAGGAGATTAGTGCACTTCATGACTCCCAGGAAAACCCTGACATATCATTTCTGGGGTCTAAAGATGAAGATGAGTCCACACCTGTTGAACATCAAAAGGACCCAGCTGAGGATGTTCTCCCGCAGATGAGTCAGTCGAGTTTTAAAGCTGCTCGTCAAACTTTTAACTTCGATGATAAACCAAGCCCCCAGGTTTCATCATCTTCCGATGACACTGATGATGCAGCCGAGGACCATGTAATTCATTTGGAAAAATCTCGAGGTGAAGAAAGTTAAGATAGCTCGAGGCTCGGTCACCACCGCCAACCTACTCAACAAGGTCCTGGCAACCTCATCAAGGCTCCCACAGTGCAGCAAGATCTGACTCCACCAAGATCATCACAAGCACAAACTGAAATTTCAATCCCTTATGTGCGAGATGATACTTTTGAGCAATTATTTCCCTTTTCACTTGAGCTGCAAGAGCTAGAGGAAGAGACAGCTAAAGAGCAGCGACGATACACCATTCGAGAAGATCCAATCATCCTTACCGACTCCATTGTACCAGCAGACTTTGATTTCGATGCTAAATGGCCAGCAACTGAATCAGGAGTGACAGCTGAGATCCATGAAGTCTTCAAGAAAATTTGTGGAGAGAATGAGAAGATTGAACGGCACCAGGCCTCATTAGATCTGCGTCTGGACAATAGAGATGCCAATCTCACAGCAGACTTAAGAGGGATTGTGGTACGGATCAGGGAGTGGTGTCAGCAGCAGAGTGCAATGCGATACGAACAAGTTTGATATTTCAAGGCATTGTACAAGAAGATGCTTGTTTGGAGTGCTGACAATGCTGATATGAAGCAGAGGATGCAGGCGTATATGGAAAGATTGCATGCCTCCCATACAACTGAAATGGAGTTACTGTGTGAATTTCATCGAAAAGAAATACTGCGTGTTGAGGAGAACATGAATACAAAGTTCAGCCTTCTCATGGCTGAAATGAAACATGTGGCAGCTGAATCAAAGGCCACTCGTTCAGAATTTTGAACAAAGACATGCCGCAGCGAGACTCAAGCGTAACTCGGCTCTCAAACAGATGGACTTCATGCTCGCAGGAATGTTTCCAGGGGTTCCTCTCTCCTTTGATGATGCCAAAAAGGGGGAAGAGGAATACCTGAGGAAATTGAAGGAAGAAATAGCTAAGAAGCAAAAGGAAGAAGCAGTTGTTGAGAAGAAGAAGGGAAAAGCAGTTGAGGGGGAAAAATCAAAGGATTTGACACTAATGATTGCTGAAACCCCTCAGCAAGGTCAAGTCACAGCCTCAATAATCAGCAAACTTCCAGTAACTTTGCCGATCGAACACTCTGTTGTGCCCATGTTAGAGAAAAGAAAGATTGTAGTAGCAGATCAGTTAGAGTTCGATAAAAAGACGGATGCCCGCATTGAAGCAGTGATGAAACAATTCGGTGCCATTCCGACAGGGAAGGATCAAGATGCTATTCCAGATGACGAATCCGAGCGAAGATCTGTTAAAGAATTTAAGACGCTAATCCGAAGGATATATCCAGAAGATGTTTGTAGCCTAAGACTGGCATCTGTACTGGGAGAAAGGTCTGAAGTTATGCGGAGAAGCTGATAGGCAGCAGACTACCAGCACCCATTCAGCTGGTAAGCAGAAGACTCCTGTACAATATACACCCAGATGAGGAGGAAGAAGTGGTGGAGGAAGAGGTTTTCGACCTAGACCTCTACCCAAAAATATCGAATATGTAGATCCAGGTAAGAAGGGAAGGATCTACTGGGCTGGGTACGATGAAGTAGCAAATCTGGAAGTGGCTAAAAATAATGTTGATTATGTGAAAAGAATAGAAGAAGAAAACAGAAGACAAGACCAGCTATGGGAAGAAAGAAAGAGAAAAGATGTTGCTGTGAAGAGAGCTTATGAAAAGAAGAAAGCAACTGAAGATGAAAGAAAAAGAAAGGAACTGGATGATGACAGAGCTGAATATGAAAGGAGGAGGCAGCGAAGGAGATAAAGTGTTGTTGTGAACCCTTCATGTATTTTACTTTTGTAAATACATTGTTGTGTAAGTCATCTGTACATTCAATAAAATATTTTGTATTTTTATCTTAGCATAGACGCTTGTAATTTGCTTAGATTTAAATATGCTATGATACACTTTGTAAACAGCTGTGTAAAGGACAAGAATGCTATGATCAATAAAATGATTGATTCTACGTATACATTCTTTGTTACTGCATTGTCTGTATGTATCTTTGTTGTTTACATGTTGTTTAATGTTTTAAATTGGCATCATCAAAAAGGGGGAAATTGTTGGGAAATTTATTGTTATATTTTGATGAATGCCATGTAAAAGTTAAACTAGAAAGTTGGCACCCCATTTTCCTTGTAATTTGTATTGAAATAGATAGGGCTGGAAAAGCTGAGTCAAGTCAGCTATGCCTAGAAATACAAGAAGTCAACTGAAGACTAAAGTGAAGACTCCGTTGTGGAACAGCTGAGTATGACCAAGAAGGAATATCAAGAACTTGACTGAAGATGTATCAGTTGAGGAACAACTGTATGAAGTGTCAGTCCAAGTCATCTCAAGAAGCCAAGTCACAAGTTGAAAGTGACAGTTGAGTCTTCAAAGGATTGGAGCAAACTCAAGTCACCTGGGGAAATAGGCAACAGCCAAGAGAAGTCAACTGAAAGAAATTTGTTGCACAGAACTTAAGAACATTACTTAAATAAGTAATACTTCCATGCTGCCAGGTCTTAAAGTGCCTGTCCCAGAAGCGTGCAAAAGAAATAAACCAGTCGGAAGCACTGCACCTCATGTCAAAACCTGAAAAACTGAACATTCATTTAATACGAGGAAAGGTCTACATCTCAAGATTGAAGACTACAACAAGACAAGCTAACGAACACAAGTGACTTTTGAAAATCAGCCTATCTCTTCAATGGGCAGATTTTTGAAAGTTCACTATAAAAGGCTAAGGAATCTCATTGAGAAAAGGTTACCTGAACCACGAACGAGCAAGCATTATTAAAATTGTAACCTGCAAAATATTCTCAAGATATTCAAGCAAAATCCTCAAGCCTAAACCTCGAAGGACATCAATCCAACACAAAGCTGTGAAGGAAAGATAACTCCAAACTGTTGAAGAGGAAACTTTTGAAGAATCAAAAGGGGTCTACTTTCCAAGGAGGATTGTAGGAAGGTTCAAGGTCGAACCAGTATCAAGTTATTGGAGGGCTTTGTGATCAAATCCAAGAAGCTTGAGAAAGTAAGTTGAAGTAGCAAGGCAAATTTTGCCTGCCCTGAAGAAAAGTCGAGTCGGACGAGAAGTGTGTGTGACCAAGGCATCTCTAGACTGAGTCCAAGGAGTAAGTCAGCTATGTGATCAAGACTTGTCTCTAGACTGATAACCACTTTGTGAACTGATTATTACTTAGTGGATTCCTTCAGGAGATGGAGAAGAGAGGATTAGAAGAATTACCCCATCTTCAAACCTCTATAAAAATTATTTGTGTCATTTACATTTCAGCACTTTTATTTCTGCATACTTATTTATATCTGCTGATAATCTGCTATCCAACTGATATTAACTAAGTGCTAAAATTAAGTGTTAAAACAAGTTTAAAATCAAATCAAAGGGTGTTAAGTCTTCCGCTGAAAAACTCAACACAACCAAGTTAAGTTTCAGGTTAAACAGTTGAGTTATTCTATCAACAACTCTATCGAGTCTGTTGAGTGGCTAACTCTGCTGAATAACCAACTTAGTTGTCACTCAAGGACTTAGTTGTGTGTGTTAACTCTGTAATATTTTAAAAGGACTAAAATCGAAAAAGTTGGTAAGGTTTATTCAACCCCCCCTTCTAAACCTTACTTACACCCATTGGGACCTACACAGTGGCATATCTCACAGGGCCACTCCTCCACCTCCACCACCACAGTGATCCATGTAAGTACTTATTCCGCATTCCTCTATTTTTTGATAATTTCCTCATATGTTCGGGACAAAGCATATTTTAAGTTTTGGGGGGTTGTCAAGAATGCGTAATTTAGTATTTTCTTGCATTTTGCATTGCATTTAGGATTGAATGTAGAACATAAAAATTTGCATATAAAAAAATTTAAATTTTTTAGTTTATTTTCGATTTTTATGTTTTTAGCACGTTTACCGCTTTAGCACGTTTAAATACTTTTGTGTGTGATTTTAATTAATGTTTTTGAAAATGCCCAGCTTCCGTATGATTTTACTATGAGCATTTTATGGAATGAGATAACATACTTCTGGGAATAATGTGATGAATTGTTGGGAAGATGTCATTTATTTGCTTAGCATTAGTTGAGAAAATTGGGTATTTGAGCATGTTGCGAAAAATAAGCCTGTGAGCTTTTGTGCCTTAAACTGTTTTATGTCATGCAGACTTATTTTTTCTTGAGTGTGTCATTCATGATTGATAGAACTCTACAACTTGCTATGGTATCTTCAGTGAAACCATGTGTGTGTGCAATTTTATGAAAATGATTTAAAGTCATCTTTGTTTAGACCACTTAGCCTAAAAAGCCTACCTATGAACTCATGATTCCCTAATTAGCCAATTCTGAGCCAAAACTTTTTATTGTTAGCCACATTGATCTTTAAAATTGAAAAGTGATTTTATCTCTGAAATTTCTTAAACTTATAGAAAATGAACAAGTTTGGGGGAGTTATGGTGAAAATTTATGAAAAAGGAGAGGAAGTTGGCAAAAGAAAGAGGGATGAGCAGCGTCTAGGTAAACTAAAGAATAATGAAGCTCGAAAAAAAAAATCTCTAAGAAAGAAAGAGAAAAATCGAGCAAAGAAGGAAAAGAAAAATTCCGGTAATTTTGAAAAATTGAGAGCTTGAGGCTAAAGAAAAAAAAAAAAAAAGAGGCAAAAAGGCCTAAGAATGAAAAAGGAAAAATAAGGGTAGAGTTGAGTTGAAAAAGAAAATATCTTGAAAAAAAATGAGTTTTATGATAAAATTGGGTTGGTGAATTGCATGTCTGTGTGCGTAAATTCTATTTGCTCGAGATGTTAGACGATTTGCAAGCCTATGGTAGTTCTACTTTCACTGGATTGAATTTGAGCGTAAACACTATCCATACACTTTTGAGAGTCGAGTGATACACTATCTACTTGTGAGTCGCGATGTCAAGTACCCAAGAGAGTATTGATTATGCCGAGTTTATGAATGATAACTTCTTGATTATGAATTACATGGTTTTCTTAAGTAAAGAGTCAAATGATATTTAATGTTCATAGTGTTCTTGGGTGTTCGTGTTTACCCTTGATATTTTTTTCTTAAATTGCTCAAGGACAAGCAATGCTTTAATTTTGGGGGATATTGATGCGTGTAAAATATACATGCATTTTGGGACTTAAAATGATATATGTTTGATGCATTGGCACACATATTTAGTATGTTTTTACTTGGTTTCTTTAGAAGGGCATGATACTGTGTAATCTTGTAATTTTTACAAGAAACGGAGCTTAAAACGGAGAAATATCAGTTGGAATGCCCGGATAGGACTGACAACTGCGAAGAGAAGATCAAAACGACCAAGAAAGTGGACAAAAACACTTCACACGGCCGAACCATGTGGTGTCACACAGCCGTGTGAAAATGCCGGTGTGGAATGACAAAACCGTGTGAAGAAGGGAAACAATAGGGACGGAACCAAACCCGCACGGCCAGACCGTGTAAGCCCACATGGGCGTATGGGAAAGGGATGTGCAAGACACCACACGGCCGTGTGGTGACACACAGCCAGGCCGTGTGGGACTCTGCCAAATGCATTTTTCCGGAGTTCTTTTCCCATTCCAACTCTACAAGTGATCTCTCCAAGTATCTACAAAAGGGACCCAAGGCTTGCACAAAAATCATCAATTCATACTGCATACAACACATCAAATTACACAGGAACACAATATTTGAAGTCTTCTGAGAGATGAGGGCTAGGTCGTGAGGAACACCACAAGGCCTTTCGCATCTACGGGACCACAAGAGCTTCGAAGGCTTAGAAGGGGAATCCATCTTGACAAGAAGGGGTTTTCTTTCTATGTTGATTTTGAATTTGTCTTTGAATTTATTATCAATGTTTGGCTAATATTTCGGATCTTAGGGGCATAATCAAAACTGTGGGTTCATGTTAAATCTTGATTAATTATTTTCTTAATTGATTCATGTGTTCTATTTTATGAATTCGAGTGCTTATTCTTAATTATCGATTATCTGATCAATAATTTGCATGCTATACTTGTTAGTCCGTAATTTGGGAGGTGAGTTCTAACTAGACGAAAATAGAATTCAGACATAAACATGGTAATATATCGGGAGACTACTTCTGTTTGTGGGGAGTATTTCAATTCAAAGATCTTTTGGAGTTAATAATAGTTGTGATGGATCGGGAGACCTCAAGTATTATTAATCTACTGTTTATGCGCCACCAGAGAGGGGGAATAAACTATTTTAGGAATTGAACCCATATAATTGCATGAATTGGTTATTGAAACTTTAGTTAGATTTAATATTGAAGAAACATGTTGAGATTATGTGCCTAAGGTTGCTTCCGTGGTTGTTGAAAATATTTGTGGGTTCGCAAATTTATTTTATTTTTCTTTTATTTTTCAATTTTTATAAAAAAAACTTGATATTCGGTCGCGTCAATAAAATTGGAATGCGATGTTATTATAGCCTAAGTGTTTCACATATCAATCCCTGAGGAATACGACCTTACTATCCATTATTCTATAAACTAACTGTACACTTACAGTTGTATGATCCAAATATTTTTGGCGAACAAAGGTCGGGTGCAAAGCTCATTGTGTATTCGAGTACAAAGATGGTGCATACACCAACAAAAGTTTTGAGCCAAGACACACTTATTGGCTAACCCGTAAAAGTATAAACAGTTCATGAAGGTGAATAGAAATCTCAACTATGATCACCAACAGTTTCTCTTGAACTGTGCTAGAGCAAATACTGGAATGGCTAAAGGTTACCATTTATTAAAAGAGACGGTAGGGGGTACTCTCATGTTGGGGCGGCATTACAAATTGATTTCAAGAACATTAAGAGAGAATTGAGGGCGTACATATGTGGTGCGGATGCCCAATTAATCATAGACAAATTTCTAAAGAAAGTGGAAATTTGTCCTGACATGGCATTTGATTTTGCTATAGATGAAAATGAACACTTTACAAGACCAATTTCAAGAAGCAACTACGCTATGTTTGGTGATGTGGTCTCATTTGTATTAGTATTTTTCATTCGCTTTCAATGGTATAATATTATCCATTATTCTGCAAATGCATTAAACCCATTATAAAAACTGATAGAATATATATTGTTTCAGGTACAAAATGGTTTTCACGTCCTTCACATGCATAGATAACCATAAGAGGTGTGTGACATTTGCAGCGTAATTATTGTTAAAGGAGGACGAAGAATCATACGTTTGGTTGTTCCAAAACTTTATCAAAGCAATGCATCAAGAACCATATTACATAGTTATGGATCAAGATCCAACCATGAAAAATGCAGTAAAGGTAGTTTTCAAAGAGACAAGACATCGATTATGCATATGGCACATAATGGAAAAGGTAAGCGTTAAGTTGGCCATGCTATAATGAAAGATGATAATTTCATGCGAAGACTAAGCAGAATCGTCCAGGACAATTACCATATTTGAAGAAGAATGGAACAAAATAATGACATTTTACGACTTGACATCAAACACATGGTTGAAAAATATATTTGAAATTCAAAATTCCTGGATTCCGGCATACTTCAAAGATGTTAGGATGGGCAGCTTGTTGAGAACCACAAGATCTGAAAGTGTTAATAGTTGGTTTGGTAATTTCACCAACCCTCAAGATAGCTTGGTTGAGTTTTTTTATGCACTTTGGCAGTGCAATGGATGCTCAAAGACATGCATTAGATAAATTAAACAACGAATTCGAATAAAATATGCCCGAGTTCCGGACACCATTAACAATCGAGAAACATGCGACATCGATATTTACTAGAACATTGTTCACTAAAGTGAGTGTAGAAATAGTGGCTTCTTGTTATAATTGTACAACGTTGCAAATCAATGAAGATTTCGAACGGTATCCTCTCTTATTATTAATATTTTCAATTGTTTCCTCCTTTAATGGAATCCAGTTAATTAATTCAAGCAAACAAAGTTTAAAAATGGCATGCAATTTACTTGCTCTTTTTTTTCGTGTTTCACTTTTTATGCATTTTATATTGCTAACTTAATACCAAAAAATACCTTTTTCATGAGCAATGTCTGCTTCTTAATATCTTGTGTAGTTATAAAGGTTTCTACTCAATTTTTCCTTCCTGACAGGTTTACTTATTTGATTAAGAAGACCAAAGCAGGGGTACACACAGTAGTTTTAAACAGACAAGATTCAATGGCTACATGTAGCTGCAATATGTTTGAAAGCATGGGAATATTGTGCCGCCATATTTTCATCCTACTCAAAGATGTCGACAAAATTCCAACACAATACTTGATGAAACGATGGACTAAACTTGGATATTTACCTAACTTCTTCAAAGGCATTTCTTGGGTTGAAGAAACAACAAGTTCAGAGACTAGTTCAATGTACAAAAGCTATGGTCAGATTTTCAATGTTATGATGATTTAGCGCAAGGAAGTAGAGAACGACTTCATAACCTCTCGCAGCTCATTTATGAACATAAGCAAATACTACTACAACATGGAGAAATAAATTCAAACTTTGTCATTAATAATTCATTGATGAAGCAATTTGTTGGATATGCACCACCATTAGATATTATGGTATTTTCCCCATCACAAGAATAGAAGAAAGGAAGTGGAAGTCGAGTAAAAAGTCAAATCCATAGTCAGAAGGATAAAACTATAAAGGAAAACCACAAAATAAAGAGACGGTGTGGGAAGTAGGGATGGCCACGGTTCTGGAACCACCGGTTCCAGTTCCTCATTTTAGAGAAATCGGAACCGGAACTGATGTCTCATGGTTCCGATTCCAAAACCAGAAGCGACGGTTCCAATTCTGGTTTGGCTCCCGGTTCCTCCACGGTTCTGGTTCTGATTTTAACCGGAACTGTTTGTTTTCTTTTGATAATTTTTTATTTTTTTAAAATGGTTTAGCAGTTTGAGTAATAAAAGAAAGAGAAAAGAAAGAAAAATACTTGGACTTAATATTCAATTGAGTTTTGTACATAATATAAATAACAATATTAAAGTGTCTATATATACTATTAGAGTATAGATTAATCAAAGTTCACGTAGTTCGCTTACAACATTTGGTTTAAAATGTGTCTAATGTGGTTACGAATATAAAACATCATAATAAATATTTAATATTTCTTCTAGCATATTTTACCAAATTAAAATAAAAATCGTTGGTTTTAACTTTGAAACAGTCGGCTCCGCCGGCGGTTCTAACCGCCGGTTCCATAGTTTTTGAGACCAAGGAACCGGAGCCGGCCTACATGATTCCGATTCCAATTTTGGAACTGTTGACTACGGTTCTAATTCTGGTTTGAAACCCGATTTCAGTTCCCTTTGGCCACCTCTAGTGGGAAGTGTGGAGAAATAGCTACTCACAACAGTAAGAATGCACGAAACAACTATGAAATTTGCTTCGAACACTACTACATATTTCCGACAATATTTTTGTTTAATGAATAATTATTTATAATTTATTGCAATGGTAGTATTGATTTTTTTGCTTCTGTAATTTATAATTGTTACATTGTACTTTTATTTTGCTGATTTAGTTTTATATTTTGCTCTTCAGTACATCGTACTTACATTTAATAACTAATAAATAATACATGGTTCAAACGACAAATACTCGCACAATCCAATATCCTTGTTGGGGAAAAAATAACTATCAATTTTTTTTGTTTACCTATTGTTTAATTATAATTTATAGCATTGTTCGTACTAATTGTTGAGCACTTATTTTTTTATTGCTACTTTAGTTTTACAAAATTGCTCGTTAATCATAGTAATTTTGCTTCTTTGGATTATAATTGTAACCTTGTATTTTATTTTTTTGTAATTTAGTTTTATATTCTTGCTCTTTAGTACATCATGCTTGCATGTTTATGACTTAATAAATAAATAATACATGGTTCAAATGTTAAAAATAAACGAACATTCACATATCCTTGTTGGGAAAAAAACTTAATAATTGTTTTTTGCTTACCTATTGTTTAGTTATAACTTGTAGCATTACTATTTAGTTATAACTTGTAGCATTACTAATAGTAATTATGTTGAAGAGCATATCACAACAATTTCAAAAAAAAAAAATAAATAATCAAGCAAATGAAATAATAGTAGCATTAAGAAATAAAACCAGAAGAAAAATCCACAATTGTTTACATGTCTGTCTAACCAATATCCTATGCAAGTAACCCCCAAAATAACCAAAAACATTGTTTAAAAAAAATCAATAATTATACTTTTTGTCCACTTGAGGAGGTAACAGATTTCTTCTTCCACCACAAATTATTTTTGAATCTTCAATGTTCTTTTCTCTCAATTCATTAATATTATCAAGGACAATAGCCACGTAATAATTCAATCTCAAAGATGCAGTTTGAGACAAACTATCCTTCTGAAGCCCGCTATCCCAGTTTCGAGTTCCATCCCATATAGGTCTCCATATGGCGCACTGCAAACACACCACAATCAACCTTATTTTCATCTAGTACTACTGGATGAAAGCAAGAAACATGTACTATTAAAGCATAAATCTAGTATTAAAGAATCAATCCCAACTTCAAATAAACAACCAAAGAATTGTTGAAAAAACTAAACTCAGCCAAACATTGGATTATTAAAAAATAGTAAAACTAAGAACGAACTTCACTACATACACATCTATGTATCAACTTATGTGGGATGCGGTCATATTGTGCATTTTCAAACCGCCAGCCGACGAATTGTCAAGAATATGGCATTGTCGTCTCTTCATATCAAACGACACAACAAAAAAATGTTTGCTTTTGCATATTGGGAGAAAAAAAACTGCAATCATTTCAAATAGATGATAAGGTTATAAATGTGAAAAAGAAATAACAAAAGAAATTTTAAGAATTACAATCTCTACTTCCTCAAGATTCTTAGCAGTAGCTTTCCCAAATTCTAGATCAAAGTCTTTCGTGAATAAAGCCAAAATAGCATCGACATTTGATTCATCTATTGGAGTGACAACCGTGAATTGTTGTGTCAATAAAACCGCAAAAACAAATTCAAATATAAATCGTCAAATAGTTCAAAAAATAGTAAAAAGCCACATAAAAACATACAGTCGCATATGTTGTCACGCCCCAAACGGGACGCGACGACGATCCACAACTTAAATACAATAACCAAACAATCTAGACGAATATCATCGAGAACCCAATGAAACAGAGTCAATAGCAGCGGAATAAAGAACAAGTACAATTACAACTTACAGTCCACAATATCCATAATCCAAATTACATCCCGATATGATCTAAAGATAACAACTTAAAAGTCAAAGGGTCCTACGCCCTTCAGTTACAAACTGGAATGAAAAGGAATACAAGAGTCCAACAACAAACACAAGAAAAGAGTCCAACAACAAACACAAGAAAAGAGTCCAACAACAACAACAAGAAGTAGTAAGTCCAACAGCAAATAATAGTAACAAGTCCAGCGACATCAATAACAAAAGATAGTAAATCCAACAAGTGGAGTACAAGGGCTCAACCGTAGTCGGTCAAAGATCTTCAACGAATTCCTCATCTAAAGGTTAGAAAACATGTGGGGATGAGACAAATCTCGATGGATGGGGTGATTGTGTGCAAGTGTGGCGATATATAGTTAATGCGAGAAAAAGCTTGATTATATGAAAACACGTGAGTATGATGCATGAATTCACACACGATCCACAAGCGTCGTGATAAATATATTTAAGTAATATACTTATACGATTTGAGAGCTTGATTCGTGGTCACACAGGCACTATGTGATTCGGCAAGAAGAGGTAGATTGCGTGCACGGAAATGTAACGCCAATCCCATGCAAGACAAATAATGGTTGCGCACGGATTTGTAGCGCCAACCAATACAAAACAAGTAGCGGTTGCGCACGGATTTGTAGCGCCAACCAAACGGGTCCGATAACTCCAAAATCGTGTGGATCAAACAAGCGATTCCTTCGTTCTTCCTTGTAACTCCCCTGCAAGATGGTCAAGACCGGTCACCTTATCGCTCCATAGACAAAGACAAAATCCACAAAGTGGAGCTTGCAAGGCTCGGATCTGTCATAATCATGATTATACCTCAAGTACTACGACCCGCTTCCCTTGGACACTCCGTCCTCGCCGATTTGCGGGATTAAGCGATGGGGGAAGAGTGGAATAGCAGCCGAGCTGCCGGTTCCATCCCCGACGTATCCATTCCGACTATGAGCTCGACACACCAAGTTGACTCGAGACATGGAAAGTAAATACAAGTACAGGCAGTCAACCAGGAGTCGAGTATGATTGATTCAGGAAAGCAGTTTAGGAAAATTTTTGAAAATTCACGAGTAGCAATATGGCGTTGGTGGAGTTATTTGGATGAAGATGATTATCAGAAGGATAAGCAATCTTCGATATCTTGAAAGATTAGGTGGAACATAAGTCCCGTTATAGATTCAAAACCGCAAGACGAGGAAGTCGCCCCGCGATCGGGTATTAATCGGTCGAATCGGTCCGATAGGTCAAGGGTTTTTGAGAAAGTAAAAATACTTTAATTAAATCTCCAACTCAGAGGGTCCAGGGCTATTTTAGTAAAAGGGAAAATAATTTGAGTTAGGTCCTTTATAAAAGAAATATTACAATTTAGCCCCGTTTTGTAAAAACCAAAACTTTTGGGGTTAAAAATTGAATAAATAAATATCCCGACCTTGAAAAATTATGAGGTCAGTTCCTAAATTCTCCAAATTGTCCAGAGATTCAGGTTTTTAAAGTTTTGAGGTCGAGTTTTTATAAAATTCTCGTATTGGCCCCAAATTTGTAAAAATTGTCCTTTCGGGCCTTAAGTTTAAAATAATCGGAACTCACAAACCGGAAGGGCTTTTAATGTGATTCCAGTTGGAAAATGTCACTAAGGTTAGTGGGATATTGGGACAAAAGCAGTTTTTGAAAGAAATAAGTGTAGGTCCTTTAACTTTTGAAAATATCATTTTTTGTCCCATTTTGAAATAATTGCCTTTAAAGCTTTTAGGGGTCCAATTGTTATGAAATTTGAACCTTGGGTCCAAAATATAATTAAGTTATAGTTAAATTAGTATTTCCAGGTGCATGAGCTGCATAAGTCCTGGAAATTTCATTTGGGTCCTCAAGTTTAGTCTTTTACACTTTAGTCCCTCAATTTTAGAAAAATTACTTTCCAAGCCCTAAACACTTGGATTTTTGGAATACATTTAAAATATGTCATTTCCAGTACCTTAAGAGTAAAAATTTTAAATTTTAAAATTAAGGTCTGGTACAGTTTCAAAATTTGCAAAGTAGCCCTTAAACTTTCAAAATTTTACAATCTAGTCCTTGGGCTTTTAAAGGTTGATTTTATTTATCTTAAAACTCTTAAAACTTTATTAAAATGTCCAAAAGTCATTTTTGAACCTGAGTACAGTCCCAAAATTCGAAATTTGTAGAGGGGTCCTTTAACTTTCATTTTCTTGCAATTTAGTCCACCAACTTTTCATTTTTACATTTTTAAGTCCAAATTTGAAATTTAATCAATTATGCTCGACTTTTCCAGGTTATAAGTCATCCAAAACATGGATTGCAAAGATCATACACATGCATGTCCAATACATACAAGAATTCATCAAATAGAACATTTAATTGTACATGCATGCACCTAAAATTCAATAAATAGCAATTTTGAGCAACTCTTGAGAATTTTCATGATTTGATACATAAAATTGACATAAAATACATAGATTATATATCTCAAGGCTCATGATCAAAATTCTACATGCAATTTAATAAAAACACCTAGAAGTTGGAAAGTATTTTTCCACCCACCTTAAATTGGAAAATTGTGAAATAAAAGGATAAATTTCACAATTTTTGGATGAGGTCACTTAGGTCAGCCCCTAAGTCAAGAAATATCAAAAATTTGGAGTTAGAAAAATGAGAGAAAAATTAAGGAGAAAAAGAAGGAGATAATGAAATTGGAAAGACTACAGTTTACCTTGTGTAGTAGGTGATTTGAAACTAGTTGAAGCTCCAAATTTGGAAATTTTGGTTCAACTCCAAAATCACCTAAGGTCATCCCCTATTTCTCAAAAATGAAAAAGGGGTGTCAAAATTTGAAAAAAAAATAGGAAGAAGAAGAAAAATACACTAGAGTCCATTATCTTACCTTATAGTCTAAATCTTCAAAATTTCTTCAAGTCTTGAAATCTTCTTCAAGGTGATGTCAAGCTCTAGTCTTCAAAGTCTTCTAAATGTACCTCCAAAATTAAAATTTGAGCTTAAGTTAAGAGGTGAAAAAGATAGCTAGAGGATATCAAGATAAATTGAGAACAATATTTCTTACCTTGTAGTAGGTGGTGGTTCGAATATTTTTGACTATTAAGGAGGAAAGTCTTGAAAATTTTCTAAGTGTTGAAGAAGAAGGTAAGAAGGAAGAGTAGAGAGAAGTATGAGGCATTTTAGAGAGAGGTAGGAGAATTTTGTAAGAGTTGTATGTGTTGAATGAAAATTAAAATGGAGGCTTGCAATTTTGGCCTCTTGGCCGTGTGATAGGGAGAGAGGGGAAGAGAAAATTTTGCAAGCCTTGTGTTATGTTGTTGCATGGGGAACAATAGGGTGGTCAAAGGTATGGGCTTGAATGGTGTTGGGGAATATTGAGAAGAATGTTGGGTAAGTGGGAGGATGTTGGGAAAAAATATAATAAAGAATTGAGGTATAAGAAAATGTGTATAATGTTTGAATTAATGGTGTAATTATACACAAGATGACTAATATAAGGTGTAAGTGTACAAGAGTTGGATGATATTTTTACTCCAAAAATCCCATGTTGGCCGTCCACTATAGGGGTATTATGGTAATTCCATATATTTTTTTTTTGTCCCAAATTTGATGATAATAGATGAAATATATCAATCTCCAAAATAATTAGTGATTTCCTTGATCACTTATAAGTCTCATGATCACTTAATCTAAATCAAAATCTTAATTCTATAAGGTAAAAGTCTCTAAAATAAATAGTCTCTTAAATTTCTAAGGTGACTAATAAATACAAAAATAGTAATAATGATCAATCAAGTGATCATAAATGCAAAATAGAATTAATAAAGATCATGATCACAAGTAATGAATAAATTAAATAAAATACAAAATATATATATTATTAATAATTACCCGTCAAAGTGACGCGGTAAAATAGTCGATCAAATACATAGACGACAATAAGAATCAATTATATGTTCGGAAAAATTGGGGCTTCACATCCTCCCCTCCTTAAAAGAATTTGGTCCCCAAATTCTCTTCAAAATAGTTCTGGATATTGATTCCTCATGTCTTCTTCCATCTCCCACGTTGCGTCTTCGTCTCGGTTGTGGTTCTGCCACACCACTTTAACCATCGGAATTTCTCTCTTACGCAATTGTCGTATCAGCTGATCAATGATCCGGATCGGCCTCTCGGTGTAGGATAGATTTTCCATTAGAGGAGGAGTATCTTGAGTGGTGATATGCTCGGGATCTGGTTGATACTTCTTCAATCTCGACACGTGGAATACATCATGCATTCCTGCATATGGTGTTAGTAACTCGAGTCGGTAGGCTAACTTCCCGATCCTTTGTAAAATCTTGTAAGGTCCAACATATCTCGGACTCAAGTTGCCTCATTTCTTCGGATTGATTAATCCTTTCCGTGGTGAGAGTCTGAGAAATACTTCATCTCCGACTTCAAATTCCAAATCCTTTATTCTCTTGTCCGCGTAACTCTTTTGGCGGCTCTGAGCTGTGCGAATCCGCTCCTTGATCAGCTTGACCTTCTCCATGGCCTCCTGAACTAAGTCGACCTTTGGAATCGAGGGCGACTTTTGTTTCTCTTTCGGAGTCCATTGGTCATCAATCTCCCAGTGTAGTGGGGATCTACATTTTCGCCCATATAATGTCTCGTAGGGTGCCATCCCAATCGTGGCTTGATAACTGTTATTGTAGGCGAACTCGGCTAATGGTAAGTGTGAATCCCAACTTCCTTGAAAATCCAATGTGCAGGCTCGTAGCATATCTTCAAGGGTTTGAATTGTTCGCTCAGACTATCCATCGGTTTGTGGATGTGCTGCTGTGCTGAAACTCAGTGAGGTACCCAATTCCTCGTGCAAGCACTTCCAAAATCTGGATACAAACCTCGGGTCTCTGTCGGATACTATGTCGACTTGTACTCCATGCAGTCGAATGATTTCTCGGATATAAATCTGTGCAAGTTTCTGCAATCTATCAGTTTTCTTGATGGGTAAGAAATGTGCAGATTTCGTGAGTCGGTCTACAACTATCCAAATAGCATCATGGCCTCCTCTGGTCCTTGGTAGATCCGTCACGAAGTCCATCGATATATGTTCCTATTTCCACTCGGGAATTCTCAATGCTTGTAGTAAACCAGATGGTCGCTGGTGTTCTGCTTTTACTCGTTGACAAGTCAAACATCTCGCAACAAATTCCACTACCTGGTTCTTCATGTTTACCCACCAATAACTCCGTTTCAAATCCTTATACATCTTGTTTCCTCCAGGATGTATAGTGTATTTCGAACAGTGTGCCTCTAATAGGATTATATTCCTAATCTGTTCGTCATTCAGTACACACACTCGATTCCGGAATCTGATAACCCCATCTTCGTGTACCGAGAATTCTGATCTCTCTCCTTTAAGTATCTTCTGCTTCAGTTTTTGAAGATGTGCATCTTTCTCTTGTGCTTCTTTGATCTCTTTCAGCAGATCGGGTTTAACCGAAATGTTAGCACATGAAATCTGAGTATTGGTTCTCGTCAGATTCCAATTGCTCGGCTCTTCTAATGATTCCCACTCTCGAATCATAAGTCCGCTAAGCTCGCTTTCGCTTAGAGCGTCTGCTATGACATTAGCTTTCCCGGGATGGTATTGAATATCAAAGTGATAGTCCTCAATCAACTCCATCCATCTTCGTTGCCTCAGATTGAGGTCTTTCTGGGAGAATAGATACTTCAAGCTCTTATGATCCATGAAAACCGTGAATGTTGCTCCGTAGAGATAGTGTCTCCATTTCTTTAACGCGAACACTATCGCTGCCAATTCCAAGTCATGCGTTGGATAATTGGCTTCATACGGCTTGAGCTTTCGTGATGCGTAAGCGATAACTTTTCCTTCCTGCATGAGCACTGTTCCTAGTCCTTCCTTTGATGCATCAATGTAGACGACAAAGTTTTCGGTTCCCTTTGGAAGGGCTACGACTGGAGCTGTAGTAAGTCGTTTCTTCAGCTCTTGGAAACCCGCCTCACACTTGTCATTCCACTCAAACTTGACTTGCTTTTGGGTTAGTCGAGTGAGTGGTCCGGCTATCTTGGAGAAATCCTGGATAAATCTTCGCTAATATCCAGCTAGTCCCAAGAAACTCCTGATTTCCGTTACAGACTCGGGTTGTTTCCATTCAACCATTGTCTGTACCTTCGAAGGATCTATGGCAATCCCGGTGCCGGATACTATGTGTCCCAAGAACGCGACTTCACTAAGCCAAAATTCGCACTTGCTGAATTCGGCATACAGCTTATGCTCTCGTAGTGTCTCCAAAATGATTTTCAGATAACGTTCATGCTCTTCTCTAGACTTAGAGTATACGAGTATGTCATCAATGAATATCACTATGAATTGATCCAAATAAGGTTTAAAGACTCGATGCATCAGGTCCATAAATACTGGCGGTGCATTTGTCAGACCGAAAGGCATCACTACAAACTTGTAGTGTCCATATCGGGTTTGAAATGCAATTTTGGAAATGTCTCCTTCGCGGATCTTCAGTTCGTAATATCCTTGTTGTAAATCAAACTTCGAGTACACCATCGCTCCTTGAAGTTGATCAAATAGTTTGTTTATCCTCGGGAGGGGATATTTGTTCTTGATGGTCACGCTATTAAGACCACGATAATCTATACACAGTCTTAATGTGCCATTTTTCTTCTTGACGAACAAAGACAGTGCTCCCCACGGAGACGTACTCGGTCGGATAAATCCCACATCCATCAGTTTCTGTAATTGCATTTTCAGCTCTTGTAACTCAAGAGGAGCCATTCTATATGGTGTTCTGGCAATCGGGGCGGTTCTCGGTAATATCTCGATGGTGAACTCGACTTCCCTATCTGGAGGGAAAGTGGTGAGTTCTTGTGGAAATACATCCGTATATTCTGATACTATATGTACTTGGTTGATTTGTGTCTCAACCGTGGGTTTGTTAATTACAAACGCCAAGTACCCTTGAGCCCCTCTAGTGATCGCCTTTCTCGCTTTCATTGCTGAAATGATTGGGGCAATCTTAACTCGTGCCCTTCCCGAAATTTCCACTTCGGGTTTTCCAGGTTCAAATAGTTTAATGGACTCCGGCTCCATCCTGATCAAACAAAACTAAGGCGGATCAGTCAAAGGTAGAGGAAAGATAAGAAGAGAATAAGGAAAGAATGAATAAAGAAAGTCAGTCAAGAATCAACTAAGTCAAGACAAGTATGACTATGGAATCTCCAAACATGCGTTCTAACTTAGTTCAAACATTAATAAGGCGGTTCTATGCCAATTTGAAATCGATTTCACACTTAATTAGTCAAGTCGCGGTACTACCCAAAACACGCATCGAGGATCCTATCTCGGGTCGCCGGTGTAAGTTTCCATCTTACTAGCCGAGCTCGATACATTTCTAATCATCACGCCCCAAACGGACGCGACGACGATCCACAACTTAAATACAATAACCAAACAGTCTAGACGAATATCATCGAGAACCCAATGAAATAGAGTCAATAGCAGCAGAATAAAGAACAAGTATAATTACAACTTACAGTCCATAATATCCATAATCCAAATTACATCCCGATATGATCTAAAGATAACAACTTAAAAGTTAAAGGGTCCTACGCCCTTCAGTTATAAACCGGAATGAAAAGGAATACAAGAGTCCAACAACAAACACAAGAAAAGAGTCCAACAACAAACACAAGAAAAGAGTCCAACAACAACAACAAGAAGTAGTAAGTCCAACAGCAAATAATAGTAACAAGTCCAGCGACATCAACAACAAAAGATAGTAAATCCAACAAGCGGAGTGCAAGGGCTCAATCCGTAGTCGGTTCAGTATCTTCAACGAATTCCTCATCTAAAGGTTAGAAAACAGGTGGGGATGAGACAGAAATCTCAGTGGATGGGGTGATCGTGTGCAAGTGTGGCGATATATAGTTAATGCGAGAAAACAGTTATATGAAAACACGTGAGTATGATGCATGAATTCACACACAGTCCACAAGCGTCGTGATAAATATGTTTAAGTAATATACTTATACAGTTTGAGAAAACAGTTTGTGGTCACACATGCACTATGTGATTCAGGTAAGACAGTAGGATTGCGCACGGAAATGTAACGCCAATCCCATGCAAGACAAATAATGGTTGCGCATTTAATTTGTAGCGCCAACCAATACAAAACAAGTAGAGGTTGCGCACGGTTTGTAGCACCAACCAAACGGGTCGATAACTCCGGAATGTGTGGATCGACAAGCGATTCCTTCGTTCTTCCTTGTAAATCCCCAGGCAAGATGGTCCAAGACCGGTCACCTTATCGCTCCATAGGCAAAGACAAAATCCAAAGTGGAGCTTGCAAGGCTCGGATCTGTCATAATCATGATTATACCTCAAGTACTACGACCCGCTTCCCTTGGACACTCCGTCCCTCAGTTGCGGGATTAGGACGATGGGGCCGGAAGAGTGGAATAGCAGCCGAGCTGCCCGGTTCCATCCCCGACGTATCCATTCCGACTTTGAGCTCGACACACCAAGTTGACTCAGACAGGAAAGTAAATACAAGTACAGGCAGTCAACCAGGCAGTCGAGTATGATTGATTCAGGGAAGCAGTTCAGGAAATTTTTTGAAAATTCACGAGTAGCAATATGACGTTGGTGGAGTTATTTGGATGAAGATGATTATCGGAAGGATAAGCAATCTTCGATATCTTGAAAGATTAGGTGGAACATAAGTCCCGTTATAGATTCAAAATCGCAAGACGAGGAAGTCGCCCCGCGATCGGGTATTAATCGGTCGAATCGGTCCGATAGGTCAAGGGTTTTTGAGAAAGTAAAAATACTTTAATTAAATCTTCAACTCAGAGGGTCTAGGGCTATTTTAGTAAAAGGGAAAATAATTTGAGTTAGGTCCTTTATAAAAGAAATATTACAATTTAGCCTCATTTTGTAAAAACCAAAACTTTTGGGGTTAAAAATTGAATAAATAAATATCCCGACCTTGAAAAATTATGAGGTCAGTTCCTAAATTCTCCAAATTGTCCAGAGATTCAGGTTTTTAAAGTTTTGAGGTCGAGTTTTTATAAAATTCTCATATTGGCCCCAAATTTGTAAAAATTGTCCTTTCGTGCCTTAAGTTTAAAATAATCGGAACTCACAAACCGGAAGGGCTTTTAATGTGATTCCAGTTGGAAAATGTCACTAAGGTTAGTGGTATATTGGGACAAAAGCAGTTTTTAAACGAAATAAGTGTAGGTCCTTTAACTTTTGAAAATATCATATTTTGTCCCATTTTGAAATAATTGCCTTTAAAGCTTTTAGGGGTCCAATTGTTATGAAATTTGAACCTTGGGTCCAAAATATAATTAAGTTATAGTTAAATTAGTATTTCCAGGTGCATGAGCTGCATAAGTCCTGGAAATTTCATTTGGGTCCTCAAGTTTAGTCTTTTACACTTTAGTCCCTCAATTTTAGAAAAATTACTTTCCAAGCCCTAAACACTTGGATTTTTGGAATACATTTAAAATATGTCATTTCCAGTACCTTAAGAGTAAAAATTTCAAATTTTAAAATTAAGGTCTGGTACAGTTTCAAAATTTGCAAAGTAGCCCTTAAACTTTCAAAATTTTACAATCTAGTCCTTGGGCTTTTAAAGGTTGATTTTATTTATCTTAAAACTCTTAAAACTTTATTAAAATGTCCAAAAGTCATTTTTGAACCTGATTACAGTCCCAAATTTTGAAATTTGTAGAGGGGTCCTTTAACTTTCATTTTCTTGCAATTTAGTCCACCAACTTTCCATTTTTATATTTTTAAGTCCAAAATTGAAATTTAATCAATTATGCTCGACTTTTCCAGGTTATAAGTCATCCAAAACATGGATTTCAAAGATCATACACATGCATGTCCAATACATACAAGAATTCATCAAATAGAACATTTAATTGTACATGCATGCACCTAAAATTCAATAAATAGCAATTTTGAGCAACTCTTGAGAATTTTCATGATTTGATACATAACATTGACATGCAATACATATATTATATATCTCAAGGCTCATGATCAAAATTCTACATGCAATTTAATAAAAACACCTAGAAGTTGGAAAGTATTTTTCCACCCACCTTAAATTGGAAAATTGTGAAATAAAAGGATAAATTTCACAATTTTTGGATGAGGTCACTTAGGTCAGCCCCTAAGTCAAGAAATATCAAAAATTTGGAGTTAGAAAAATGAGAGAAAAATTAAGGAGAAAAAGAAGGAGATAATGAAATTGGAAAGACTACAGTTTACCTTGTGTAGTAGGTGATTTGAAACTAGTTGAAGCTCCAAATTTGGAAATTTTGGTTCAACTCCAAAATCACCTAAGGTCATCCCCTATTTCTCAAAAATGAAAAAGGGGTGTCAAAATTTGAAAAAAAAAATAGGAAGAAGAAGAAAAATACACTAGAGTCCATTATCTTACCTTATAGTCTAAATCTTCAAAATTTCTTCAAGTCTTGAAATCTTCTTCAAGGTGATGTCAAGCTCTAGTCTTCAAAGTCTTCTAAATGTACCTCCAAAATTAAAATTTGAGCTTAAGTTAAGAGGTGAAAAGAGGTAGCTAGAGGATATCAAGATAAATTGGAGAACAATATTTCTTACCTTGTAGTAGGTGGTGGTTCGAATATTTTTGACTATTAAGGAGGAAAGTCTTGAAAATTTTCTAAGTGTTGAAGAAGAAGGTAAGAAGGAAGAGTAGAGAGAAGTATGAGGCATTTTAGAGAGAGGTAGGAGAATTTTGTAAGAGTTGTATGTGTTGAATGAAAATTAAAATGGAGGCTTGCAATTTTGGCCTCTTGGTCGTGTGATAGGGAGAGAGGGGAAGAGAAAATTTTGCAAGCCTTGTGTTATGTTGTTGCATGGGGAACAATAGGGTGGTCAAAGGTATGGGCTTGAATGGTGTTGGGGAATATTGAGAAGAATGTTGGGTAAGTGGGAGGATGTTGGGAAAAAATATAATAAAGAATTGAGGTATAAGAAAATGTGTATAATGTTTGAATTAATGGTGTAATTATACACAAGATGACTAATATAAGGTGTAAGTGTACAAGAGTTGGATGATATTTTTACTCCAAAAATCCCATGTTGGCCGTCCACTATAGGGGTATTATGGTAATTCCATATATTTTTTTTTGTCCCAAATTTGATGATAATAGATGAAATATATCAATCTCCAAAATAATTAGTGATTTCATTGATCACTTATAAGTCTCATGATCACTTAATCTAAATCAAAATCTTAATTCTATAAGGTAAAAGTCTCTAAAATAAATAGTCTCTTAAATTTCTAAGGTGACTAATAAATACAAAAATAGTAATAATGATCAATCAAGTGATCATAAATGCAAAATAGAATTAATAAAGATCATGATCACAAGTAATAAATAAAATAAAATAAAATACAAAATATATATATATTATTAATAATTACCCGTCAAAGTGACGCGGTAAAATAGTCAATCAAATACATAGACGACAATAAGAATCAATTATATGTTTGGAAAAATTGGGGCTTCACATATGTGGTTGAAAAATATCTACGTGGTGAACTTCTACTCTTCATATCTTCTTTTGAGTTCAAAATTCTACACTAAATGTCAACAACAGAAACACTAACATAGCACCCAATCTTTAAGGTCTCCAATTCCTCTCTCATCAACGTGTTATCACCAAACTTGAAAATTATTTCAAACCTACGAGTCAATAAACATAAAAATAATAAGCCAAAAACAATACAAAAATAAAATGCAATTATTTACCATACATAAAGGTAAAACAACACATTACCAAAAAAAATCATAAAACTTACTTGTTAGCCATTTCATATCAAAAATCCACTTTGATGCCACTGACTGCAATTGATTGCATTTTTTAAATACATCAATTTGTTTTACGTAGAATGGAAAAATTAGATGAACAAAATTCTTTTTAATTCTCTTATTTTTTTTCATGTACCTGTGTTTTATGATTCGCAGAAACCACATACCCTTAGGCATCATCTTGATTTTTTTCACTATCCACAGGATTCCCACTGTTTGTGCCTTCTTCCTATATAAATATATATATATATATCTATATATATATATATATATATATATATATATAAATTTTAATGAACATATTTAACAAAAAAAGAGACCACAAAACCAAAAAGGAGAAAATAACTGAATATATTTAAATTTAGTTCCAGTGTTTTTCTCACAAACCTATCCAGTACACATTTCATAATCCACACCTCCTTCCGCCTCATCTGTATTTTTCCCACTGTCCATTAGAATTCCACTATTTGTGCCTTCCCGCTAATAAAATATAAAAATATCACCAATTAATGATATACCAATTAAAATTGACACAAACAAAAACAAAGAAAAAACCACATAAGCAAAAAAACCTTCCCCCTCTTCTGCAAGTTCTTTGTTGACAACACGATCCCATTCATTGGCTTCGAAATCTTGAGTAAGTCCAAGACTAAAATTTGGGGAATCATCAATGAGCTTTTTATAACGATCCCTTAAACCTAGCGCTTGTTTAATATTCTCAATCGCATCAATCATCTCAGTCTTACTCCAAAATTCTTCATTTTGTTGGGACTCATTCATTCCACAAGATTGGGTTGCCTGCTTATCAATGGCCTGCTTGCTCGGTAAACACATCAACTTTGTGGCGGCTTCGTGAATCTTGAAAGAGTTCACATTTCCAACAACTTCACCGGGCGCATCTCGAAGAAGATGTATAATATCAACCACGTCAGAAGCAAGGCATGATAATTTTGCCACAACCTTCAACAAATACTCATGTTTTAACCACAAACTGCATAATAGCTATATAAAACCATTTGAAATGTACATACACTAGTATTAACAAAGCAAAAACAAAAATATAATAAAACAAACTTGGACATAATGTACATCAAGCAATTATAATATACTAAAATTATATAAATTTCACTAAGACAAGCAGTCCAAACATTTAAAAACAAAGCAAATGTAATATACCAAAAAACCAAAATCTAATACTAAGGAAACAATACCAACTTCATATAAAAGCAAAAAATATGTACCATATATATGAATTATTAAAAGCAACTCTTATGTGCAACAAAGCAAGAAATATGAACTATATTCAAGCAAAAATCTAATACTACAGAAGCAATGCCTATTTCCAAAAAGCAAAACATATACTATGTACAATAAAAGCAAAAAACATGTACTATTAAAGCATAAATCTAGTAATAAATAAGCAATTCCACATTCATATACTATTATAGGGCCGAAATAATGTACAATGAAAGCAAGAAACATGTACTATTAAAGCATAAATCTAGTAATAAGAAGCAGTCTTAATTCATATAAGCAACATTGTAGATATAGAACAAAATAAACTCAATTAAACATTAAAGAATGCTAGAAGGGCCATTCTTCTATGCAATAAAACAACAAATATATACTATTAAAGCATACATCTAGTACTATCAAGCATAAATCTAATACCAATTTCATTAAGAAAACTTAAAGATATAAATCAAACTAGAATCAATTCAAAACATTACAAGAATACTAAAGAGCAACTATTATGTACAACGAGAGTGAGAAACATGACTATTAAAGCATAAATATAGTACTACAGGGGCAGTATAACCTTCGTATAAGCAACATCATAGATATAGAACAAACTAAACAAAATTAAACTCAACTGTGAATTAATAGAAACTACTTGTCCGCTGTCTCCACCAGTTGATGAGGATGGTTGGTTTATATTATCTCCCCCGGTAACAAATTTCTTGTCCGGCTCACCAATATCAATAGGGCTTTCAACATACCCCTACCAAACCCACCTAATTATTTCTCCTTTCTCACTTGCTTAAATTTTTGTTCGTCCGATCACGTAGAACAGGAATGATCCTCGGAAAAAAACCGATGGAGAACAACTACTCTATCCAAGTAAAACAAGCGCACCAAAGTAAAAAAATATAAGACAAAAAATTAAAAGTTAGAAGTACACTAATTTCAAAACATAAAAACTCAAAACTCACCGCTAAAAGCAAAGAATGGGCCATTAAAATAATATTTTTTACTATTGTCCCAACGAACCCTATTCTCAATCAGTGAGCTCGACGCGTACTCGCATCAGTTCAGATTACGTATGTTGTTCACATCGTCTAAATATTTCAACAAAATAGGCTTCACATACGCATTTTTATTATTGCCGATTATACATGTATCAACCAATACTATGAAGTGTCTCTTGAACGAGTCTCCACCATCAACACACTCTGCCATCTTCTTCGCTACGCGCACAACTACAATGTTACCAACTTTCCCAGATTCCTTTACCCAGATTCAATCCTAAGCGACCTCTTCTTCTCACCATATTTATCGACATCATTTTTTTCCGTTTCAACCGGAAACAACCTCTTCCATTTATCTAACAGTGGGTAATCCTTCAATACAGGCAAAGAACCAGATGGGAAACTCAATGCACGCTTAACATCAATAGCTTCTATGTGAACGGATTTACCCTTTGGTAGCATCAACTCACAACTAGCCGCATTAAAATTATATACTAACCAATAACTCAACTGAGAAGATATCTTGATTATTTTAAATGTAGCAAGCTCCCAAAACCTAACTCAATAACAACCCACTTTTGAGCATGGTTCAGTTTGCACATACACTCAACAAAAGTCCTAGTCGTGGATCTAGTGACCAATGTAGGAAACTTTTTCTCTCTTTTCTCATTTGTACAAAGATTATCACCGCTTCCCTCTTCCCAACACCACTATGATCCTCACTATCGTGTTCTCTCTCATCGGATACAACCTTTCTTTTCCGGTTACCCTTCGCCATTACAATTTACACTTTTAATAACACCTAGAAACCAAAAAAAAATTAAAAATGCACAACATCAAATATACAATAAAAGCAAAAAAACATGTACTATCAAAGCATAAATCCAAAGATTAAGAAAACAATCCCGACCTCATATAAAAGCAACTTCATAGAAAATTCATAAAACACAAAAAAGAAGAACCACATAAGACAAACAACTTCATATAACAAAACACCAGGTAACTAGAAAAAAAATATTCAAAACACCCAACATCAAATATACAATGAAAGCAGGAACATGTACTATCGAAGCATAAATAAATTACTAAGAAAGAATACACAACTTCATATAAGCAACCTCATAGAAAATTCAGTATACACAAAAATGAAAAAGCACCGAAGACAGGCAACTTCATATAACAAAACACCAGGTAACCAGAAAAAAAAAACTAAAAAACGCCCAACATCAAATATACAATGAAAGCAAGAACTTGTACTATTAAAGCATAATTTCAGCACTAAGAAAGCAATCCCAACTTCATACACGCAACCTCATGGAAAATTAATAAAACACAAAAAGAACAAGCACCGAAGGCATGAAAAACCATATAAACAAATCATTATTTAGCATAATACAAAAACGCAAGTCAGAAAGCCTGCTATTTTTTGTCCAAATCCTCCACAATTTTCTTAAATTTTTAAATTTCCCCATGTGACACCACAGAAAAAACATACGCTTCACACACTATTTACCGAAAATCCACCACCCTCCTTTCTCACCTATCATTCCCGTAAAAAAAAAAACAGCAATAATACTTATTTCACAATTCGGACACCAAAATTTCAGCAAATTCCCACTAACGTCCACTTTTGCAAACCTCCATAGCCCTTCATCTAAGGTTCTTCGCAAATCATATTGTCTCGTATAATTCTCAGCCTCTTTCTTCGTATTTATCCAATCATTTATTAAATTATTCATATACATACCAAAAACACAGAGATATATTTAGTTTCAATTTTTCATTTTTTGTCTCGAAATCCGAGAAACTATCAAAACAAATTATACACACAAAATCTTAGTTTCAATTCCATTGTTTATTTTGAGGAGATTCACTTTCTTTGAGTTCTTTCTCTTGAATTAGAAACAAAATACCCACAATTCCTATCCAGGTCGTTCTACTAATATCTTTTTATAATAAGCTTTGTTTCCTGAAAAAGTATACAAGAATACATAGTATCACGCCCAACAAAGGAAACTAACCTAAACACACTAAATACCCATGCAAATGTATCAAATATATACCAAAATATACTTCAAATGCATGCATATTTCACATTTATCAATTTATCCTGAAATTGAGAAGATTAAGAGACAATTTGAAAAACTTGTCGACTCTATGAAGTCAAGTGTCCAAAAAACATTGAGGTAGTAAAGTGTAAAAACTTGAATAGTTTTGATGACAAAAATATTTCATCTTAGACTAATTAAGAATATTTTTTTTCTTTTCTCCCATTTTGCTCTCATTCTTTGAAACGTGGAATTTCCACCACCGCCAAAACATTGGGAACTTCCACCTACACATCATCCTTATTTTTCTCCCATTTTCCTTCCACAACCACCAAAAAATTGAATTTCTTGACATTCTCTACGAATTCTAAATAACCACAATTGCTACCATATAGTAATATATTACACCGCAAATATCATGTGACATCATAAATACATGCCCCTCCTTCAAGTTCCGCCCCGCATCACCTCCCTCATGTTATTATTTTCCATTCTTTGTAGATTATGGTTTATGGTGAAGATAATCCAAAATCACTAAACAACGACGACAAAAATGAGAATCTCAAAGTTGATCAATGAATGGGGTTTGTTAATTATTTTCGAGAGATGGCCCATGTGATAAAGTTATTCTATAATCTTTTTGCCACATGGTTGTAAGTTGTAAAGTCATAAAAATTTGTAAAGCTTGAAAACAACTTTAAACCATGTGAAAATTAGCTATCCTCAACCTTGAGGATTAAAAATCTTGCTCCATGATGGGAAGAGCTTATATAAAGAGCATTATGTTAGGTCCCTAAAATCATATACACCATCAATACAAGATGAAGAAAGTTCCTAATATAAGAAAACAACAAAATCAATCTCTAAATTTTCAGATTGAGGTAATATCTATCCAATTAATTTTTGCAATGATCTTATGTATTATTATCGATTTGGATACATAGTAGATCTCGATTTGGATACATAGTAGATCATGCCTAAATAAATTGATTGGTTAAAATGCTTGATAATTATGTAATATAAAACTTGAAGATTATATTCAAATTAATAATCAATTTATATAAGCTTTTAAAATCAATTTATTGTATATATTTCATCAATAAGATGACGAATAAGATTATAATCAATTTGTAAACCACAATAAAAATGTTGCATTGGTGGTGGTTTAATGAAAATTTGGTTATTATGAAATAAGCTTTTCGATTTTGAAGAATACCAAACCAAAAATTTGAGTTGTCCAAATAAAAGATCTAGTATGAATAAATTATTAGTGAATATTTGTTTATTAAGGCTAATTTCGTAGTTAGCATAAATCCAACTACAAGTTGACAACATAATTTCATCAACTACCAATAAAGTTTGTTGCTTTACATGAATAAATTATTAGAAATGAAATTCTTTTCATATACGCATGATATTGCAAGTTTAGGAATTGAATTGGAATTCAAAATTTGGATTGATTAATAAGATAATATTGTTTAATTAAGAATGGAAGCTCATAACCGTGACATTAATTTGGCTTTTACAATAAGTATAAAACCTAGTTTAGATAAATGTGACATTTCATGAATAATTTCCATGTCTTGAGAAATACCGATATGCGATATGTGAATGAAATTCTCATCTATTAGACTTTGCTTTACTGTTAAAATATATATACACATAATATTTCTTATGAATACTATGTGAATCTGGAAATTTATGTGCTAAAATTATTTAATGTATGCATATTTTATTGAGCATATAAAACGGGCACATAAATTTACAATTATTGTCCATATTCATATCTAATATTGTTTATGATTATATGCAATATTTTTTGTGAACAAACTTTATAATCAAATAAAATGTCAAGTGATCTATGTAATTTTGAATAATTAGAGATTAGCCACAGCATCTTTATTTATGAAAAATTATGTATCAAGTATTCAAGATCACATATGGAAAATGACATTAATTGTAATTAATCACATTTAATATAATAGATTTTATCCCACAGGAATTTTTATTATATTTGTGTGATTAATTAGGATATAATATCAAATTATACTTCTTAATTTATCCACAGGGATTAAGAAAAGGGAAAATAATTTGATAGTTCTATCATAATAATAATGAATCTAATAGAATTAGAACTTTAGCCCACATGCAAGTTTTATGTCAATCGATTCATATTTTTTACGCTTCAAACTGATATAAATGTGTGTGATTAAATGCAGCTAGCACACTTGTAAGTTTCTCTGATATTAAATGTGACATTCCTGAATTAAGAGGGGACAATTATAAAGTTTGGAGGGAGAGAATTCTTCTTCAATTAGGGTGGATGGACATTGATTATGCTATAAGAAAAGACGAACCAACTATAAATGATGCCCGCAATTCCGATGAAAGAGCTCTTTATGAACGATGGGAGCGGTCTAATCACCTCGCCGGTGTGATGTTTATAAAAACCAAAATATCCGTTGGTATTCGCGTTCGTTGATCAAGATGATAATGTCAAAGCATTGTTGAAGGCTATTGATGAACAATTTACCACTTCAGACAAAGCACTTGCTAGTACTCTAATAATGAAATTCTCATCCTTAAGGCTCACTGGTGTGAGAGGTGTGCGTGAGCACATCATGCAGATGAGGGATATTACGGCTCAACTAAAGACTCTTGAGGTTGAAATGTCCAATCTTTCCTTGTACACTATATACTCAACACTCTTCCACAAAGAATATGGACCCTTCAAAATTTCTTACAATACACATAAAGATAAATGGTCAATTAATGAACTTATGACCATGTGTGTTCAAGAAGAAGGTATGTTGGCTATGGAAAAAGGAGAGAGTGCATTGTTGGTGACAAATGACATGAACAAAGGAAAGAATCAGAATCAAGCCAATACAAAGGGGAAAGGAAAAATACCACCCCAGGGTGAAATCAAAAAGGAACAAAAATGCTTCTTCTGTAAAAAGAAGGGACACATGAAGAAAGATTGCACTGAATTCAAGAAATGGCTTGAAAAGAAAGGTAATTTAATCTCATTAGTCTGTTATGAATCTAATATGGTTATTGTTAATTATAATACATGGTGGATTGATTCTGGTTCTACAATCCATGTTTCAAATACCTTACAGGGTATGCGAAACCTAAGGAAGCCAGTGGGAAGTGAACAAAGCATCTTATCCGGAAACAAGATGAGTTCACATGTGGAGGCTATTGGGACATGCACTTTAATTTTAAGTAATGGTTATGTTTTAGATTTGGAAAAGACCTTTTATGTTCCAAATTTTTCTAGAAATTTGATTTCAGTTTCAAGACTTGTACCATTGGGATATTCCTTTAACTTTTCAGAAATTAATTTTAGTTTGTTTTATTATTCTGAACTTGTTGGAAATGGTACATTATCAGATGGTCTTTTCTCCATTAATCTACAATATAATGATCATAATGTTATGCATGTTCATACTGGTGTTAAAAGATGTATTATGAATGAAGATTTTTCTAGTTTGTGGCATCGGAGGTTATGTCATATCTCCATAGATAGAATTAAAAGATTAGTAAATGACGGAGTACTTAATACTTTGAATTTTATTGATTTTGATACTTGTGTGGATCGTATTAAAGGAAAAGACCAACATGTCAAAGAAAGGTGCCAAGAGAAGTTCACATATATTAGAAATCATACATTCGATATATGTACCCGGATATGGACTCATATGGTCCAAAATACTTTATCTCTTTCATTGATGATTATTCACGATATATGTATCTCTACTTGCTTCATAATAAAGACGAAGCATTAGATGCCTTTAAGACATTTAAAACAGAAGTAGAGAAACAATGTGGTAAGCAAATAAAAATCGTGAGAACCGATAGAGGTGGAGAATATTATGGTAGATACACTGAGAATGGACAAGCACCTGGTCCGTTTGCAAAGTTTCTTCAAGAGCATGGGATTGTTCCCCAATACACCATGCTTGGTTCTCCAAACCAAAATGGTGTAGCTGAAAGAAGAAACCGAACATTATTGGATATGGTGCGTAGTATGTTAAGTAGCTCAAAGCTACCCAAATCCTTATGGACTGAAGCTCTTAAAACGGCTGTGTATATATTAAATCGGGTTCCAACTAAGGCTGTTCTAAAAACACCTTTTGAATTATGGAAAGGTTGGAAACCGAGTTTGCGACATATACGCATTTGTGGTTGTCCGTCTGAAGTAAGAGTTTACAATCCACAAGAGAAAAACTAGATCCAAGGACAATTAGTGGGTATTTCGTTGGATATGCCGAAAGGTCTAAAGGATATAGATTTTACTGTCCATCCCATAACATTAGATTTGTGGAATCAAGAAATGCAAAATTTCTTGAAAATGACTTGATTAGTGGGAGTGATCAATTACAAAGATCAAACTTTGAAAATGATCAACCTTCCACATCAAATGAGAAATTGGGTGTCATTTATTACACTCCTCAAGTTCAATCGAGTGTTGTACAACCAATTATTGAAGTTCCACAAATTGTTGATAATCCAGTAGAACAAATTGTTCAAATACCAGATAATATTGAATAACCAGTTGAACAACATAATGTTGAACCAACATTAAGAAGATCTACTAGAGTAAGAAAATCAGCAATCTCTGATGATTATATTGTGTATCTGCAAGAATTGGACTATAACATTGGAGCTGAAAATGATCCTGAAATGTTTTCACAAGCTATGATTTGTAAAGAATCAAATTTATGGTACAATGCTATGAAAGATGAGATAAATTCTATGGCATCTAATGGAGTCTGGGATCTGGTTGAGTTACCCAATGGTGCAAAGGCCATAGGGTGTAAATGGGTCTTTAAAATAAAGAAAGATTCATTGGGTAACATCGACAGATATAAAGCAAGACTCGTTGCTAAAGGATTTACTCAAAGGAAGGAATCGATTACAAAGAAACATTTTCTCCTGTATCTAAAAAGATTCTTTTCGTATTATTATGGCATTAGTTGCACATTTTGACTTAGAATTGCAACAAATAGATGTGAAAACGGCTTTTCTCAATGGTGATCTAGAGGAAGAGGTATATATGAAACAACCAGAAGGTTTCTCCTCTAGTAAAGGTGAGCAATTGGTATGCAAGCTTAAGAAATCTATATATGGATTGAAACAAGCCTCCCGACAATGGTATTTCAAATTTCATGATATTATCTCTTCATTCGGGTTTGTAGAGAATATCATGGATCAATGTATATACCAGAAGGTTAGTGGGAGTAAAATTTGTTTTCTTATTCTATATGTAGATGATATTTTACTTGCAGCAAATGATAAGGGATTGCTACATGAGGTGAAACAATTCCTCTCTAAAAATTTTGATATGAAAGATATGGGTGAAGCATCTTATGTCATTGGCATAAAAATCAATAGAGACAGACTTAGATGCATTGTAGGTCTGTCACAAGAAACCTATATTAACAAAGTTTTAGAGAGATTTTGGATGAAAGATTGTTCACCAAGTATAGCTCTTATTGTGAAGGGCAATAAATTCAATTTAGCTCAATGTCCCAAAAATGATCTTGAAAAGGAACAAATGAAGAATATTCCATATGCTTCTGCTGTTGGAAGTCTAATGTATGCTCAAGTCTGTACAAGACCTGACATTGCATTTGCTGTTGGAATATTAGGAAGATATCAAAGTAATCCAGGAATTGACCACTGGAAAGCTGCAAAGAAGGTAATGAGATACCTTCAAGGGACAAAAGATTACATGTTTATGTATCGATTTAACCGTAATTTGGAAGTCATTGGCTACTCGATTGGACTTTTTTGGTTGCATTGATTCACGAAAAATCAACATCCGGGTATATTTTTATATTTTTTCGGTGGAGCCGTATCTTGGAGAAGCACAAAGCAAACTTTAATTGCTACTTCCACAATGGAAGCTGAGTTCGTATCTTGCTTTGAGGCAACTTCGCACGGTGTATGGCTAAAGAGTTTTATTTATGGGCTTAGAATTGTTGATTCCATTTCCGTGCCATTAATAATATATTGTGACAATTCAATTTGTTGTATTCATGGCTAAAAATAACAAAAGTGGCAAATGAAGCAAACATATCGACATAAAGTATTTAGCCATAAGAGAACGTGTTAAAGATAAAACAAAGTGGTTATTGAACACGTTAATACATCGAATTGATGATTGATGATCCTTTGACAAAAGGCATGCCACCATACAAGTTCAAGGATCATGTAGAACGTATGGGACTTGGTTCTTCATTATGATTTTGTAAGAATCATTGTATGTAAAACTCTATTTCAGTAATGATAATTCTCATATTTCAGTTGTGTACACATTCATTTGAGAATATATTCAAGAAAGGACCTAGAATGAACATAAAGCTAGTTTGTTCATTAAGTTTTATTGGCTCGTGTTAAGAAACAAAATACATTGTGATACATAGAAGATAATACTCAAATTTTAGAGAACCTATCACTATGATTCATGTATTTTATTTCTTATCTTAGATTTATGATAGAACATATGGGCCAAGTGGGAGAATGTTAATTATTTTCAGAAGTGGCCCATGTGATAAAGTTATTCTATAATCTTTTTGCCACATGGTTGTAAGTTGTAAAGTCATAAAATACTGTAAAGCTTGAAAACAACTTTAAACCATGTGAAAATCAAGCTGGCTATCCTCAACCTTGAGGATTAAAAATCACAGGCTCCATGATGGGAAGAGCTTATATAAAGAGCATTATGTTAGGTCCTAAAATCATATTTCTCATACTGATACACCATCAATACAGAGATAGAGGAGATTTTAGAAGTTCCTAACAGAAGAAAAGCTTGAAGAAGTAACTCAATCTCTAGATTTTCAGATTCAACAATATCAATGGCTGGAGGTAATATCTATCCAATTAATTTCCGCATTATGATCTTATGTATTATTATCGATTTGGATACATAATAGATCATGCCTAAATAAATCTAACAGGGTCTTCACCTATTACATTGCTTTCATGGTGGTGGTGATGGTTTGAGAGTGAGATGATGAAGAGGAAATAAATAAATAAAAATAAGTACCGATTTTAACATTCTTTTGAGAATTATTGAACTAATTCATCAAAATCTAATTATGAGTTTTTATATTCATAAAGTTATACATAAAATACAAAATTATTAAAAGCTTAATTTATCCACGTTGCGGTGATGTGAAGGATATGTGGATGCCATGCAATTTTTCTTTATGCCACATAGGATAAAAGGTTAACCGTGTCGAAATTGGTTCGAAATCCTCAAATTTTTTTCGCTTACGTGCATAATATTTGAGTTTTTTCGACCAACCCAAATTGATTTATTGGCAACATTTGTCCTAAAAATTGAGACGATTAAGAAGTTTCAATGTATTATTGCCAAATTAAATTCGTGTGTGGCAACAAAATTGCTACCCCTAATTACATATCAAAATTGTTATTTTTTCGTGTTAATATTATCGAAGACAAATGCGTTAAGTTTCTTTCTAATGCTGCTTGAAAGAGCGGATCACTCTAAGTCAAGATAGTTGAATAATCAGTCTACATTCCACTTCCTGGGAATATTTTCAGGTGGGGACTTACCTGCAATCAACGATTTAAAAATCGGATCGAACCGGTGGTCGGACCGTTCCGGTTAGGCCCCAAAAACCTTTTTTGTGATTGAACCGGTCAAAACCGGTTAGAACTATTTTTTTATTTATTTTTAATTTTGTATTTTTTACTAAAATTTTGAGTTTTAAATTTCATATTTTGCTATATTTATATGATTATTTGAATTTTGAGTTGTGCTAAATATTGTTTTAGTTGTTTGTTTATATATTTTCCATTAAAAAAATATATTACATAATAATTGATATATTATAATATTATTCTATACAATCTAACAAAATAAATTATTCGTTTTGTATCAAACAGATTGGACCGATGGTTGAAGTGATCCGACTAATTGAACCGTGAACCACAAGCTCGACTCGTATGCTCACCAGTCCCCTTTTTAAAACACTTCCTGCAACACCCAACAAATATTAGACGGGTCATGAGATTGTCCCAGGGAGGCCTCTCCGACGCTCAAGCCAACACGTGTAGGAGAATTATTCCAGAACAAATGACAGAACTTAAGAGCGAATAATTGAGAATAATTTACAACAAACAAGGAGGAACCATTTATATCTGGGTTGATGGGCCGCATAAGCTAAGTATAATAAATGGGGCCGTGCGCATAGGGTGTCAATCCCTGACCCAGCACGAACACGACCCGAACACGAACACGACTAACACGAATCCGACATAAAGTTACCAATTTGTCTAAGAGGAAAAATACTAAACCCCCTAAACTATGCGATTTTTGGCACTTTACCATATGAACTAATATTCTTTATACTTTACCACATAAAAACTAAACAAGTTTTGCACTTTTCCCTATAGCGGTTATCGCCGACAAAATATTCTCCGAATATTAGGCTAGTGCCCTCCACGTAGGGCAAAATTGTCTTTGCCTAAAATTCAAGCATAAGTTGTTACACTTTGCCATCTGAACGTTGCGCAATTTCACTTTGTCATATCAAATTAAAAATATTAATTAAAATTATGTGTATATACCTTTTATTTATTTTATTTAATGCATAAAAATCACAAAAATAAGTTTAAACCATATAATGAGCCGAATCAAAATAGAAAGTTTAGCACATATCGAATTGTTGTTATATTATATATATTCTCGTATATATTACTTATGTTTTCTATTATAATGTATTATTTGCATACTAAAATTAAAAAAATATTATAATTATGATTACAATATTTATTTTTCTATTATTAATTTTTTGCAAAATTTGCTTTACCGAAAATATAGAATACGTAAAAAAATGGTAAGAGTTTGAGTTGAACTCGATTATTTTGGTACAATATTCAAGAAATGGGTGCGTACCAAATTTCCTATTCAATCATGGTTTTTGTTCGCTCACCAAATACCTATTGAGTTTAAGCGCGTTACTTATAAGAGTACGAGAGCAATGTAGTTTTGTATGGGTTGATAATGTTTACAAGAAAACCACTAAGTATTTGGACAAAAAACCGAACAAAGTTGTAAGTCGAGGCCAAGATTGATTGCAAGACGAAATTGCCTGTTTAAAAAGTGCTTACGGTTTTTACAATCGCCTTTGAGATTGACTTTAACGAGGTTTGACTTAGCAAAGATTTTGCCGCTTTCAAGCTTTTGGAAGGATGTTTTTTTTTTTTTTTTTTTTTAAATAAAGACAAGAATAAAATAAAGGGCAAAGGCTTGGTCATCCTTTGCTTAGGTAAAGTTTGCTTTTTCCTTACATCAAACTTTTACAATCGAGCATGCCATTTCAGCCATCAATAGATAAATGAGCATGTATGATTTACAATCGCAAACACGTTTTGGTGGAAGATACGACACGCTCTTTCTTCACACATTAACGAGGAGTGCTTTTGACTTAGCAAAGACTTCCAATGCGTAAAGTCAAACTCAAACCTAACAAAGAAACACAAAGCGTTTAAGGCTTTCAAGCTTTTGGAAGGATGTTTAACGATATGTTGGTAATGATGTTTAATGTATCCCTTTTCTCGAAGGATGTTTAACGATATGTTGGTAATGATAATGACTCGATTTAGCTTTATTCTTCATGTCCTTTTCATCCGTAGGGGATTTGTATTTGTAGGCCTCAAGGTGCCTCATGGAAAAGGATATGTCTTTTAGGTCGAAAACACGTATCTATGGCCAAAATATGCACATGGTTACTGAATATTGTACCAAAATAAATTAATACATAGTTCATGTTATAATCGATATGTCTTTTAGATCGAAAAATACATGTCTAATATCTTTGCCGATATCTCATATAAAGTAATCCATAGTTCATGGTATACTTTAAGTATCTAAGTACCCTTGTCAAGGCTTTCCAGTGATCCTTACTCGGGTTACTTGTGAAGCTACTTAGCCTACTCACTGAATATGCAATGTCTGGACGTGTTCAATTCGTTAAGTACATCAGACTGCTAATTATCCTTGCATATTCCAGCTGAAAAACTGGTTCTCTCTATTCTTGGCCAAGTGTAGACTTAAATCTACAGTGTCTTATGGGAGGACTATCAAAAGCATTAAACTTTCTAAGTATGCTTTCGACATAATGGGATTGTGACAAGACAATTCCATCTGAAGTTCTAGAGATTTTAATCCCTAATATAACATCAGATAATCTCATATCTTTCATGTCAAAGTTCTTCTTTAGCATGCTCTTAGTATTCATGATTAAATCATGACTACTTCCCGTAATTAACACATCATCTACATTTAGGCATACTATGATATAATCATTTGTAGTACCTTTAATGTAGACACACTTGTCATTCATTGATTTTGAAACCATTTAACTTCATAGTCGAGTCAAACTTTTGATGCCATTTCTTAGGTGCTTGTTTTAGTCCATAAAGTGACTTAACAAGTTTACACACCTTCCGCTCTTGACCGGGTGCAACGAACGCCTCGGGTTGTTCCATATAAATCTCCTCTTCAAGCTCACCATTTGTAGGTCCCAAGGGGTGTAAGTAAGGTTTAGAAGGAGGGGTTGAATAAACATTACCAACTTTTCGATTTTAGCCCTTTTAAAATTATTACAGAGTTAATACACAGCTAAGTCCTTGAGGGACAGCTAAGTTAGTTAATCAAACAGAGTTAGCCACTCAACGCACTCGATAGAGTCGTTGATAGAATAACTCAGTTGTTTAGTCTAAACCTTAACTTGGTGTGATAAGTTTTTTTAAGACTTAACACCCTTGAATTTGATTTAACTTTGTTTTAACACTTGACTTTAGCACTTTGTTATTTTATCGCTTGATAGCAAATTATCACAGATATAAAATATGTGTGCAAGAATGTAAATATCTTTGAAATGTAAATGACACAAGTAAATTTTATAGAGGTTCAAGATGGGGTAATTCTTTTACTCCTCTCTTCTCCAACTCCCGGAGGAATCCACTAAGTATTGATCGTTTACAAAGCGGTTATCGCCCAGAGACAAGTCTTGATCACGGTGACTTGCTCCTTGACTCAATCTAGAGATGCCTTGGTCACACAAATTGGCTTCTCGTCCGACTCACCTTCTTCACAGTGGCGTTGCTTTGCTACTTCACTCACTTTCTCAAGCTTCTTGGATTTGATCACGAAGCCCTCCAATAACTTGAGATTAGTTCGACCTTGAACCTTCTACAATCCTCCTTGGAAAGTAGACCCCTTTTTGATTCTTCAAAAGTTTCCTCTTCAATAAGTTTGAAGTTGTCTTTCCTTCACAAACTTGGTGTTGGATCGATTTCTTCGAGATTTAGGCTTGAGGATTTTGCTTGAATATCTTGAGAATATTTTGCAGGTTACAGTTTTAATAATGTTTGATTTCTCAAGTGTGCAAGGTAACCTTTTCTCAATGAAATTCCTCAGCCTTTTATAGAGAACTTTCAAAAATCTGCCCGTTGAAGAGATAGGCTGATTTTCAAAAGTCACTTGTGTTTGTTGGCTTGTCTTTTCTTGGTCTTCAGTCTTGAGATGTAGACCTTTCCTCAAATTAAATAGATGTCCAGCTTTTCAGGTTCTAACACGAGGTGAGTGCTTCCCATTGGTTTATTCCTTTTGCACGCTCGGGATCGAGCACTTTAAGACATGGCAAAGATGGAAGTATTACTTATTTAAGTAATGTTCTTGACTTTTATGCAACGGGTTCTTCTCGTTAACTCCTCTTTGCAACCGCTTTACCTCGTGTGACTTGAAGTCCGCTCCAATGATTGAAAGACTCATCCGCACTTCAACTTGTGACTTGGCTTCTTGGTTTGACTTAATCGACTCTTCACACAATTGCCTGTCGCTTGTTTACGTCTTGACGAGTCCTTGATCTTCTATCTTGGCCATACTCGCTTGTTTCTCAATGAATCTTCACTTCACTTCTTGATTGACTTCTTGTCTTCGGGCATAGTGACTTGATTCACTTCATTCAACCCTATCTATTACTATAAGAATTACAAGGAAAATGGGGTGCCAACATTCTAATCTAAGTTTTACATGGCATTCATCAAAATCTACAAAATAATTTCCCAACAATTTTCCCCTTTTTGATGATGCCAAAACTTAGAATCATTAAGCAACATATAAACAAAGACAGTATACATACGACAATGCAAGAATAAAGAATGTATGTGTTAATAGATCATTTTATTGATCATATCATTCTTATCCTTTACACAATTAAGCATACAAGGTGTATCGAGCATACTCATATCTAGCAAACTACACATATCTATGCTAAGATACAACAATAGAGACAAAATACAAGAATACTTTATTAAATGTACAGATGACTTACAAATATATGTATTTACAAAAGTAAGATACACGAAGGGGGGTTGACAAAGAATACTTCATCGCCTTCACGCTTCCTTTCTTCTTTCCTCTTCACCATCATCACGCCTCTCTTTCTTTTCTTTTCATCTTCACCGCTTTCTTCTTTTCATAAGCTCTCTTAGTAGCTTCGCTTTTTCTTTTCCTTTTTGCCTTTCTTGCCACAAAATTGATCTTGCCTTTTATTTTCTTCTTCAATTCTCTTCACATATTCAAAGATTCTTTCTAGCCACTTCCCAATTGGCTTGCATCATATACTCCAAAAGAGATCCTTCCTTCTTGCCGGATCTACATATTCAATGTTTTTGGGTAGAGGTGCAGGTTGAAAACCTCTTCCTCCATCGCTTCTTCCTCTTCCTATGGGCGATATTGTACGGAGTCTTGTTCTTACCAAATTTAATGGTTGTTGGTAGTCCGCCGCTTATCGCCTTCTTCACACCTGCACTGACCCTTCTCCCAAAGACAAATCCCAGTGCTTGGGCTAACGGCATATTCTTGAAATAGCTTCTGATTCGAGAGTTTGAAATTCTTCAACCGATCTTAGCTCGTTTCCATCATCCGGAATGGCATCTTGATCCTTTCCTCTGTTTGAATGCCACCAAACTATTTCATCACCGCTTCAACGCTGGCATCCGCTTTTTTATCAAACTCTAATTGATCCGCTATTACAATCTTTCTTTTCTCCGACATGGGCACAATAGAGTGTTCGATTCAAGCTTAGTTATGGAATTTTGTTGAGTATCGATGCTTGTGACATGACCTTGCCGAGGGGTTTCTAATTACAAGGAAAAGCAAGCATTAAGGTCAAATCCTCGACCTTTCCCCTCAACAGCCTTTTCCTTTTTCTTCTCAACAGCTTGTTTCATCCTTTCAAAAATCGCCCGTTGAAAAGATAGCTGATTTTCAAAAGTCACTTGTGTTCGTTGGCTTGTCTTTTCTTGGTCTTTGATCTTGAGATGTCGACCTTTCCTCATATTAAATAAATGTCCAGCTTTTCGTTGTTCGACACGAGGTGTAGTGCTTCCCATTGGTTTATTCCTTTTGCACGCTTTCGGGATCGAGCACTTTAAGACATGGCAAAGATGGAAGTATTACTTATTTAAGTAATGTTCTTGACTTTTGTGCAACGGATTCTTCTCAATTAACTCCTCTTTGCAGCTGCCTTTTCCCCAGGTGACTTGAGTCTGCTCCAATGATTGAAAGACTCATCTGGCACTTCAACTTGTGACTTGGCTTCTTGGGTTGACTTAATCGACTCTTCTTCACACACTGTCCCTCACACTTTTACGTCTTGATGAGTCCTTGATCTTCTATCTTGGCCATACTCGATTGTTTCTCAATGAATCTTCACTTCACTACTTCAGTTGACTTCTTGTCTTCCCAGGCATAGCTGACTTGATTCAGCTCATTCAACCCTATCTATTACTATAAGAATTACAAGGAAAATGCGGTGCCAACATTCTAATCTAAGTTTTACATGGCATTCATCAAAATCTACAAAATAATTTCCCAACAATTTTCCCCTTTTTGATGATGCCAAAACTTAGAATCATTAAGCAACATATAAACAACACAGATTCATACAGACAATGCAGTAACAAAGAATGTATTTGTTGAATAGATCATTTTATTGATCATATCATTCTTGTCCTTTACACAGCTGTTTACAAGGTGTATCAGAGCATACTCATATCTAGCAAACTACACATATCTATGCTAAGATACAACAATAGAGACAAAATACAGCAATACTTTATTAAATGTACAGATGACTTACAAATATATGTATTTACAAAAGTAAGATACACGAAGGGGTTGATAGCAATACTTCATCGCCTTCGCTGCCTCCTTCTTTCCTCTTCAGCTCTGTCATCATCAGCTCTCTTTCTTTTCTTTTCATCTTCAGCTGCTTTCTTCTTTTCATAAGCTCTTTAGTAGCTTCTTTTCTTTTCCTTTTCTTTTGCCTTTCTTTGGTGATCTTGCCTTTTATTTTCTTCTTCAATTCTCTTCACATATTCAGCATTCTTTCTAGCCACTTCCCAATTGGCTACTGCATCATACCCAGCCCAGTAGATCCTTCCCTTCTTGCCTGGATCGACATATTCAATGTTTTTTGGGTAGAGGTCGGGTTGAAAACCTCTTCCTCCATCGCTTCTTCCTCTTCCTATGGGCGATATTGTACCGAGTCTTGTTCTTACCAGCTTGAATGGTCGTTGGTAGTCTGGTCGCTTATCGCCTTCTTCACACTGACTTGCAGACCTTTCTCCCAAGACAAATCCTGTGCTTGGGCTAACGGCATATTCTTGAAATAGCCTTCGGATTCGAGAGTTTGAAATTCTTCAACCGATCTTAGCTCGTTTCCATCATCTGGAATGGCATCTTGATCCTTTCCTGTTGGAATGCCACCAAACTATTTCATCACTGCTTCAACGTGGGCATCCGTCTTTTTATCAAACTCTAATTGATCTGCTATTACAATCTTTCTTTTCTCCGACATGAGCACAACAGAGTGTTCGATTGGCAGAGTTACTGGAATTTTGTTGAGTATCGATGCTGTGACATGACCTTGCTGAGGGGTTTCAGCAAGCATTAAGGTCAAATCCTTGGACCTTTCCCCCTCAACAACTTTTCCCTTTTTCTTCTCAACAATTGTTTCATCCTTTCAAAAATCTGCCCGTTGAAAAGATAGGCTGATTTTCAAAAGTCACTTGTGTTCGTTGGCTTGTCTTTTCTTGGTCTTCAGTCTTGAGATGTAGACCTTTCCTCATATTAAATAAATATCCAGCTTTTCAGGTTCTGACACGAGGTGCAGTGCTTCCCATTGGTTTATTCCTTTTGCACGCTTCTGGGACTGAGCACTTTAAGACATGGCAGCATGGAAGTAATACTTATTTAAGTAATGTTCTTGACTTTTGTGCAACAGATTCTTCTCAGTTAACTCCTCTTTGCAGCTGCCTTTTCCCCAGGTGACTTGAGTCTGCTCCAATGATTGAAAGACTCATCTGGCACTTCAACTTGTGACTTGGCTTCTTGGGTTGACTTAACTGACTCTTCACACACAAATTGCCCCTCACCGTTATTCGTCTTCGATTGAGTCCTTGATCTTCTATCTTGGCCATACTCAGTTGTTTCTCAGCGGAATCTTCACTTCACTTCTTCAGTTGACTTCTTGTCTTCCCAGGCATAGCTGACTTGATTCATCTCATTCAACCCTATCTATTACTATAAGAATTACAAGGAAAATGGGGTGCCAACATTCTAATCTAAGTTTTACATGGCATTCATCAAAATCTACAAAATAATTTCCCAACAATTTTCCCCTTTTTGATGATGCCAAAACTTAGAATCATTAAGCAACATATAAACAACACAGATACATACAGACAATGCAGTAACAAAGAATGTATGTGTTGAATAGATCATTTTATTGATCATATCATTCTTGTCCTTTACACAGCTGTTTACAAGGTGTATCAGAGCATACTCATATCTAGCAAACTACACATATATATGCTAAGATACAACAATAGAGACAAAATACAGCAATGCTTTATTAAATGTACAGATGACTTACAAATATATGTATTTACAAAAGTAAGATACACGAAGGGGTTGATAGCAATACTTCATCGCCTTCGCTGCCTTCTTCTTTCCTCTTCAGCTCTGTCATCATCAGCTCTCTTTCTTTTCTTTTCATCTTCAGCTGCTTTCTTCTTTTCATAAGCTCTCTTAGTAGCTTCGTCTTTTCTTTTCCTTTCTTGTCTTTCTTGCCACAGCTGATCTTGCCTTTTATTTTCTTCTTCAATTCTCTTCACATATTCAGCATTTTTTCTAGCCACTTCCCAATTGGCTACTGCATCATACCCAGCCCAGTAGATCCTTCCCTTCTTGCCTGGATCGACATATTCAATGTTTTTGGGTAGAGGTCTAGGTTGAAAACCTCTTCCTCCACTGCTTCTTCCTCTTCCTATGGGCGTATATTGTACCGGAGTCTTGTTCTTACCAGGTTGAATGGTCATTGGTAGTCTGGCCGCTTATCGCCTTCTTCACACACACTGCACCCTTCTCCCAAAGACAAATCCCAGGCTTGGGCTAACGGCATATTCTTGAAATAGCCTTCGGATTCGAGAGTTTGAAATTCTTCAACCGATCTTAGCTTGTTTCCATCATCTGGAATGGCATCTTGATCCTTTCCTGCTGGAATGCCACCAAACTATTTCATCACTGCTTCAACGCGGGCATCCGTCTTTTTATCAAACTCTAATTGATCTGCTATTACAATCTTTCTTTTCTCCGACATGGGCACAACAGAGTGTTCGATTGGCAGAGTTACTGGAATTTTGTTGAGTATCGATGCTGTGACATGACCTTGCTGAGGGGTTTCAGCAAGCATTAAGGTCAAATCCTCGACCTTTCCACCTCAACAACTTTTCCTTTTTCTTCTCAACAGATTTGTTTCATCCTTTCAAAAATCGCCCGTTGAAAAGATAGCTGATTTTCAAAAGTCACTGTGTTCGTTGGCTTGTCTTTTCTTGGTCTTGCCTTGAGATGTAGACCTTTCCTCATATTAAATAAATGTCCAAGCTTTTCGTGTTCTAACACGAGGTGCGCGGTGCTTCCCATTAGTTTATTCCTTTTGCACGCTTCTGGGATCGAGCACTTTAAGACATGGCAAAGATGGAAGTATTACTTATTTAAGTAATGTTCTTGACTTTTGTGCAAATGATTCTTCTCGCTTAACTCCTCTTTGCCGCTTTTCCCTGTGTGACTTGAGTCCGCTCCAATGATTGAAAGACTCATCCGCACTTCAACTTGTGACTTAGATTCTTGGGTTGACTTAATCGACTCTTCACACATTACTGTCTCCCTCACATTACGTCTTCAACGAGTCCTTGATTTTCTATCTTGGCCATACTCAGTTGTTCCTCAGCGGAGTCTTCACTTCACTTCTTCAGTTGACTTCTTGTCTTCCCAGGCCTAGCTGACTTGATTCAGCTCATTCAACCCTATCTATTACAATAAGAATTACAAGGAAAATGGGGTGCCAACATTCTAATCTAAGTTTTACATGGCATTCATCAAAATCTACAAAATAATTTCCCAACACCATTCAAGAAGGAGGTTTTCACATTCATTTGATGTATCTCAAGGTTATGCAAAGCTGCAATAGCAATGAGAACTCGAATGGACGTGATCCTCGTAACAGGAGAATATGTATCGAAAAAGTTATATCTCTCCTTTTGTTTAAACCCTTCACCTACCAAACGGGCTTTGTACTTATCTATAGATCCATCTACTTTATACTTAATTTTAAGGATCTATTTGCATCCCAAAGTTTTTGTAACCTCGGTGGGAGATCAAACAACTCCCAATTATTATTTTGCATAATGGAATCCATTTCATTATTGATAGCTTCTTTCCGAGAGGAGCTCGACTAGACAAAGCTTCTTGAGCAGTTCTAGGTTCGTTTTCTAACATATAAGCTAGAAAATCGTGACCAAAAGACTTAGCTACTTTTGTCCTTTTATTGCATATTAGTTCCTCTTCATCATCACTTTGAGGTAACCGTATAGTTTCATAAGTTCGTTTATTCGAACTTTCTTCTTTCCTTTCTTTGTTCGAAAAGATATTCTTGAAGTATATAGCATTCCTTAATTCTATGATCATTCCATCATTTATATCAGGAAAAACTGACTTGTGCACTAAAAAGCGATAGGCACTACTATTATTTGCATATCCAATAAAAACAAAATCAATCTTCGGACCAATTCCAACTTGTTTTGGCTTAGGTAGTTCGACTTTAGCAAAACACCCCCACACTTTAAGGTATTTATATGACGGTTTTCGTCCTTTCCATAACTCATATGGAGTTTCATTTTTGTCTTTGTGTGGGATCTTATTAAGAATGTAGTTTGAAGAAAGTATAGCTTCCTCCCCACAAGTTTTTAGGGTAAGACAGAACTTATTAACATCGCATTCATCATCTCCTTAAGAGTATGATTTTTGCGTTCTGCAACTCCATTTGATTGAGGTGAGTAGGGAGCTGTCGTTTGATGATTATACCCACTTCCAAGCAGAATTCTTCAAACAGAACAACATACTCTCCGCCTCTATCACTTCGAATCATCTTAATTTTCAAATTAAGCTGATTTTCAACTTAATTTTTATAAGTTTTGAAATCTACTAAAGCTTCATCTTTTCTTTTCAAAAGATATACATAACAATATCTTGTGCAATAGTCAATAAACGTTATAAAGTACTTTTTCCCGCCTCCAGTTTGCACAAGTTTTAAATCACACACATCTGTATGAATTAACTCAAGTGTTTTGGTACTTCTCGTTACCGAATAAATTAATGGTGCTTTAGCCAATTTTGCTTCAACACAAACTTCACATTTGTCTTGTGAATCAGTTTTAAACAAATGTATTAATTCCAGATTCACTAACCTTTATGTGTCCTAATTTATCATGCCATAAATTAGAACAATTCAACAAGTAAATAGAAGTAATATTTTTATTCTTTGCCTCTTGGCGGAAAAATGTACATTATAGACATCTTAAAGAGCCATTTATCAAGGTATCCCTTACAAAGAAACTAACCATTCTTGGTCATTACAAACTTGTCGAACACAACACTAGTCTAAACCCGACATTACTTAGTAAAGGTCCGAAAACTAAATTCTTGCGGATATCCCGTACATGCAGCACAGCCACAAGCGTAAGCTCTTTTTCAGAAGTCATCTTGAGCACAACCTTTCCAAGCCTTACGATGTTGAAAGTCAAAGAGTTCTCCATGAACAACTTCCTTCTATTTATCGAAGTGTAGGAGAAAAACATCTCCTTGTTGGCACAAATGTGACGAGTAGCCCCGGTATCTATCTACCACTCCTTGGGTTATCCACCATATTGGCTTCAAACACAACGGCGGTGAGATTGAACTCCGACATGTCTATCGGAATAGACTTGTCCTCAATCACATTGGCTTATTGTGGTTGCCATTTTGATTGCCCTTTTTCAAGTGTCGGCAATATTTGGCCATGTGATTCGGTTTGCGAGAGTTGTAGCAATTCTCTTTGAAATTCTTGGCTTTCCCTTATCTTTTTTGGAATTCTTCCATTTCTTGCTAGTTCTCGATTCAGCAATATTGGCCTTGGCCTCCATTTCAGATTTGCTAGACTTCACTTTGGATTTTCGGTTGTCTTCCTCAATCCGAAGCCGAACTATCAGATCCTCACGCCCCATTTCCTTGCGCTTGTGCTTGAGGTAGTTCTTAAAACCTTTCTACAATGGTGGCAACTTCTCGATTATCGCAACCACTTGGAATGATTCATTCAGAATTATCCCTTGAGACACTAAGTAATGAAGTATGATTTGAGTCTTTTGTACTTGGTTGATCACCATTTTGGTGTCAACCATCTTATAATCCAGAAATTTGCCGACAATAAATTTCTTTGTGTCGGCATCCTCTGTTTTATATTTATTCTCCAAAGAGTCTCACAACTCCTGGGATGTTTTGAACGAAATGTAGACGTTATAGAGTGTGTCTTCCAACCCGTTCAAAATGTAGTTTTGGTAAAGGAAATTAATGTTATGCCAAGTATCCACAATGATCCTCCTTTGGTTGTCGGATTCTTCTTTGCCAATGGTAGGAGGGTCCTCCTTCAGGGAATGGGATAGACCCAAGGTAGTGAGGTAAAAGAGCATATGTTGCCATCTTTTGAAGTCGACTCTAGAGAATTTTGCCAGTTTCTCGCCATGAGCAGGAGCAGCAGCCATCGGAGTGAATGAAACGGATGCTATCGTCTTGGAAACAACATTAAGATTTCGTCTTGCGATTGTTGTATGAGTTGGTACTATTTACAAGAAAATGGTTAAATGTTTGGACAGAAAGATGGAACAAAGTTTTAAGTTGAGGCCAGTATTGGATACTATCTGTGCAAGACGAAATTGCTCCATTTATGAAGTGCTTATAATTCTGGCAATCATCTCTAAGATACAACAACTTTAACAGGTTCAAATTAGCAGCACTTGCAAAAGTCAAACCAACACCGAACACAAAGTGATTAAGGCTTTCAAGCCTGTGGAAGGATGTTTAACAATATGCTGGTAATATGCAGAAGGACTCGATTTTAGCTTGTAATTTTCGTGTCCTTTTCATCTGCAGGGGCTTTGTATTTATAGGCCTCAAGGTGCCTCATAGAAAGAAAATGTTTTTCGGATCAAAAAGACATGTCTACAGCCAAAAAATGCACCTGGTTGCTCAAACAGGTGCATCAGTTCAAACGTCGCGGCGCGATGTAAGATTTTTTATGTCTCATGTGCACGTCGCAAGATCGCGCTGCCTGGCACAAGCAATATCGTCGATTGGAAAAAATATTTTAATTATTTATTAAAATAATTAATTAATTTTAAAGGGTTTATATAAACTTTGTCCAAAACTATAAGGGCCTTGAAGCCCAAGCCCACGACCAAGACACGGACTGGGCCAGGCCAGCCGAGCAAGCATGCAAAGACGGCAAGCGTGTTTTGAACCAAATCCACAAGATGTAGGTCCTCACCTCTTTAAAAACGTTGGTACCCCAAGGGCCCACACCCATTAGTCCATCTTGGGCTATATAAATAGAGCAATTCTTGGCTATCTATTTTATATGGGATGGAGCTTTTCTCCTTCCCCACATTTTCTATTTTTCATATCAATTTCTAGTTTTAAGTGGCTAACTTGTAGCAATAATTTCTCATTCACCCGGAATCGGTTTTGAGAAATTCAAAATGCCAATCTCATCTACTCACTTAGTAGAATTTTAACATATAATTTAATTCTATTTTCTACCAATGGAAATCACTTAAGCATTTGGTCAAAATCGGGTCAGCACCTAATTTCTTCAAACCAAAATTCCAACATGTTGTGTGGTAAATCGACCAAAATTGTCTCACAAGGAAAGTTTAGCCGATCGTGTAATTATTTTAATTTACGAATAATATAATAATTCCTCACACTGTAATCAAGTTTTGAATATGCAATTAAGAATTGAACCAAGAATTAAAAGTATACATCTAAAGCAACATTACATTAGAAAATTGGGATGAAATCAATATGAAAAAATGTCTAAAGCCTAAAATAATTCAAAGATGTCTAGACACGCAAAAAAATAAATCGATATCAATGATATCTATCATAAACCTAAACCCTAAAATAATGTAATTGATAAAATAATATAATGGATAGTATATTTTATTGAGATATATATTAGTTAAATTTATTCTTTTATGAATACAAATTTGAAAAAAAAAAAGATAAATATATGTATATACACATAATTTTTATTAATGTTTTTCAAATTGATATGACAAAGTGAAATTGTTCAAATTTCAGATGGCAAAGTAAAATTCTTAACAAAGTTCAGGTGGTAAAGTGTAACAACTTATGCTTGAATTTTAGGCAAAAACGATTTTGCCCTCCATGCCGTCGGCGATGGCCACTATAGGGCAAAGTGCAAATCTTGTTTAGTTTGTATGGTAAAGTGCCAAAAATCGCATAGTTTGGGAGGGTTTAGTGTTTTTTCCTCTTTGTCTAAAAGGTAGTTGTTTTATCTTTTACTTAATTTTTGATACTAGTAAGAAACACGTGCGTCGCACGTGATCCACATGACTTTACTAAAATAATTTTATTGATTAATATTAAAATATTAAAAAGTGAAATAAATATTAATTAAATTTAAATATTACACAATATTTAATATATATTTTGCTTTACTTTAATTAGAGATCGATATGAATTGTTAAATAATCATTTTAAAGAACTCAATCCCACAAAGATTTTACAGTTAGTATAACAACGAAATAAGTTTTATATTAGCTTACAATCACATTCATCGATCTTTTATTTTATTGTTATGGCTAGAAAGGTCTTTTCTCTTACATGATTTTTGAATTTTTTTAGATTTGAATGCATTTTACATAATCAGACAAATAATTTAGCTTATAAATCATAAGCTAATGATTAGTAAATCACATGCAAGTTATTGCATTAATTAAAAAAATTAATTAAATATTATACCAAAATCCATCATAATATCATCATTTTTATTTGTTATTGTTATTCAATTAAAATAAAATAAAATAAAGGTTATTCAAATTCTTATACTTCATGTGCTAACTTCTTTTATTCTATCTCACTTCTTCGATTAAAGAAATGTAAAAAAAATTACAATATATATATATATATATGTAAAAAATTTCATATATTATTTTAATTATAGTAACAAAGTCAATATTTAATCATTAACACTTAAATTTAAAGTTTGTAGTCCTCCTATTTCCAGTGTCTTAAAAATAATAAACATTAACCTAATATATAAAAAAACTAATCCATTATTTTCATCGAGAGTCATGTATTAAATAAAACTATGAAAAACTGATAAATCGAAATCTGAGTTTTGAAACTCTATTCAATTGCACACAAAATATCTTTATTTAATAAATAATAAAACCAAAGACAGTCTTATGAAAGAAAAAATAAGTTAACAATTTTCACATGTCAATCTTCAATAATTAAATATAATACTAATTAACTTTTTATGTTTTAATTTCTTTTTGCATTCACTTGTGTTTTTAAAAGTTATACATAATAAACTAAAACTAATATACTTTTTTTAAATTTAATAAAGTTTTAGAAAGATACATTATACTATTAGAGTTTGTACTTGCAATTGAATTTTTGGCTATTTTGGTTATATTAATATTTACATAGTTGTAAATTTTGTGAGCCGTATAGTTATGAAAATTGCAATTATTCTTAATATATCGAAACTAACTGTATTTGTTTGAAGAGATCAGTAAATTTAAATTGATCTCATTTAATCTCAGTTTACAAAATCATATTATTTGTTGTAAAAATATAATTATCAATCCATCTTTAGTGCCTTTATTGAGAAAATGGTATATAGTACTTTAATCGTTATTTAAAATTTTGATTGAATTTTTGATCAAATAAGAAAATATAGTTGGCAAAACTTTTGATATCAAGTGTTAAAACCCCTAACTATTTCTTTCTTCCGCCTTCTTATGCCCGGAATAATTCATATTACTTGGCATTAAACATGGTCACTTCACTCCAATTTATTATTATATATAGTTTAACACAATAAATTTGATACATAAATATTATTTTGAATATTTTGATTATTATATTGGTACCTAAATTAACATGTAATTTAAGAAATATTAATCTTTGACATAAATATCAAACTATTCAATATTAAATAAGTTTAGTTTATTTATTTATTTTTTTTACAATTTCATATACATACAATGACTTTCAATTTCTGATTCTTGTTTTCAATTTTTTCATAATATTTGATTTTGTAAAAATTAGAATTATTTGTACCCAGTTTTATAATAATTGTCTTTGTGCTTGAATATTTATAAGTCATAAAGGTGTGCTTTTAAAATGAACTGAGATTTTATCGAAAATATCAAATTATACATATTATATGAAAGTCATTTAATTTTTCTTTAAAATTCCCAGCTATGACCCACATATTTTTTTTAACTATTTACTTTTATTCTTGGTTTAATCCTAAACTATCTATATATGTGAGATTAACCCCAAAATTATTTAGATCAATCTCAACTCATTAATGTCAAGTATAACCATTTATTTTTCAATATTTTTTATTCTTAGTTTTCACTCTTATTTGTTGTAATTATTTAATTTACTTAGTATTTATGAATCTTATGTTAGTATTTGAACAAATATATAATTTGTAATATATAATTACTTTCTCAGTAGTCAAATTGTTACATATTAAATGAGTTTATTTATTTTTTCTTTTGCATAGCAGATATGATCTTTTAGACTAATCCAATTTTAGCTCATGTTTCACTCTTTCACACCATTTTATTAAAATTTAATTATTTTGGTATACGTTTTTACTATAAATATGTATCATATTAATATTTTAAACTTATAATTTTTAAGGGTGTAATTTTCAAATGACATTCAAGTTTTATCACTAATGTCAATTTAATACATATGGATTTTTTTATTAAGTTTGTCTTCTTTTATTTTTTTATAAATTTATATATACAACTTTTAACACTTTTTTTTGAACTGTTCTTAAAATTTATAGGATATAAAATAATCGAAAGATTGAAATCATAATATACTAAAAATAATAAATTAGAAACTAAAGCTTATAATGTTATATATAGAAAATTAAGTAAAAGTCATGTTAACACATATAGTTAAAATTGAAAAGGTAACGTTTTGTCACGACAAACTCGTTTTAGTTCTTGTTCGCTTTTTTTTTTTCTTCATGTTAATCTTATTCCTTTTATTTTGTACTTTTTGTTTTATCGATATGACTAATTAAAATAAAATATACATGAAATTGCAATAAAAATAAAATATGAAACTCTCTTGTTTTCAATATTATTTCTTTAACAACTATCAATAAATTAATTTTTAAATTGCATATTACTAATTGAAGAGGGAGAATTTTTCAACCATAAAGGAATTATGTATTTTCTCTACTTTTTATTTAGCATCAAAACCACCTAAAATATTTTTTTATTTTATTTTATCGTGTATATTATAATTTGATATTTTTCTTATAAATTATAATATACATATTTAATTATTGAGAAAAT